>JAWWMW010001355.1:147343-157659 GCA_035048345.1 Echeveria elegans
CACGCAATGCTGCTACCAGTACTCTCGTGCTCCCGTCATTTACAAATTCAATAACCTTGAGTTGACTATTCTCACTTCGTTGAATTTATATTTAACCATTTCATACTTGTTCACCAAAAAAAATAGCAACAATTAGTACTCCTTCCTTTACATTATGATCTTTACTGATTTTGTACGGTTTTTATGAAACTGGGAAATGCGAAATAAAAGTAAAGAAAAGAATAACCATAAAAAATGAATGGAGATCGAGAGCAAAAATATCAAAGCGAAAATAATATTATTTAAAAATAAGGGTAATTTCTCCAGCGGTCCTTGAGGTTTGACATATTAGCAATCTAGGTCCCTGCATTTTGGGAAATAGTCATCATGATCCCTGCCGTACATTTTTCAGGGACCAGGATGACTAATATTTTGTGTACGACAGTCGACAGGGACCAGGATGACTATTTTCCAAAACGCAGGACCGGGATTGCTAATATACCAAACCTCGGGGACCGTTGGAGAAATCACCCTAAAAATAATTGTACGTGATTTTAAAAGGCCGAAATAATAGGAATCAGATCTAGTGCAGGCACGCAAGTAGCTGTACCGTTACTTCTTTCATCTTCTGCACCCTTCGACTCAGTATCTGATTTTGACGTAAACTAGAGAATTGTAGTTGATTCAAAGAGCTACAATTTTCTAGTTTACATCAAAATCAGATTCTAAGCTGAAGGGTTTTGAAAATGGGTGCGAAGTTACGGTTCAGTTTAAACCAACACTGAACAAAACAGATTTGACATTTGCTGCTTAGGGGGCTTGTTGTGAACACATTACTTGTCCGTTGAAAACGTTTTATATATCGTTGGAAAGCTGATTCAAAGAGCTACAGTTTTTTAGTTTACGTCAAAATCAAATTTGGACCCGAAGGATGCCGAAAATGGGTGCAAAATTACGGTGTTGCGAGCACCAGATCAGAATTCGGACGGAAAATGACATTTGATTATTATGATAAAAAAATCATATATTTGGAGAGATGTGTTTTCAGTAAATTTTAAAATTAAAGGTGGTTGATGTAAATGGTTCGGTTACACTAATTTTTACTAATGTTATTTTGAAAATGGTTCATTTGATCAAATAATTAATGGGAATACTATCTTTTAAATCAGCAACTTCTCAGTTTTGCCTATTTAAATCCTCAACTCAAAAAAGTCAAAAAAAATTTCAATTTCTTAGTTGACTTTCAAAAAAATTTAAATTTATGTTAACTTTGTCATTATAGACATCAGTTGAGGATTTTTTTGAAAGTCAACATAAGTTGAGGATTTTTTAAAAAGTCAACCAAGAAATTGAAGATTTTTTTTGACTTTTTTGAGTTGAGGATTTAAATGAGCAAAACTGAGAAGTTGATGATTTAAAAGATAGTTTTCCCAATAAGTAATATATAAAATAGTTGAGGGTTCGTTTCGTATCCATTCCCGATGGAATTGGTCATTCCTTCTTTCATTCCCAATCAGCTCAAATTCATTAAAAGACATTCATTCCAAAAACATTAGGTATACATACGACCATTTCGTCGCTCCTCATCCGAACTCAACGCTTCCTCTCCCCACCTACTACTACATCTGTCCTCAGCCAATCCCGACGGTGGAGTGTTCTTCTATATTTCAAAATGTGATGAGATTTGACATTGTATCAACTACGATTTTGATTGAATCAAGTGGTTGAATGTATTGTGATAAATTCCGAAGGGTCGAATGAAGTTGTGTGAATTGTCGAATTAACTCTAAAAAATGGACAATTGAGCAAAAGAATGGAATGATTATTCCTTTTTCTATTCCTCTATGACATTCCATTTCATCACTATTTCGTTCCATCCAAAGGAACACAACACAAGTTGTTATGAACAATCTCATTCTCAAATGAAAGTTATGTTATCATTCATTCCAATATTTTAAACATATAAATTTTTACATAAATAAAAATATATTCTTATCATATTGTATTTTGTATCTTTATCAACTTAATCAATCAATAATGATGATTAATTTTTTTCCAATGTTTGTTCAAACTTGGGAATTTCTAAGGTGAACACCATCATATTTTTACAAACTCCATAAACAAAATAATATTTTTTAATTTTATTACGATTTCAAAGCTTTATCCGATAATGTTCTTCGTTGAATGTTTCATTCAGGAAACACACCAAACATTAAATTACTGAAATAGTTGATTTTGACAGCATATCAAACAACAGATTAAAATAATGATAATGTTTTATCTCGAATTCTATTCCGATTCTGGTAGACATAGTTTGATTGGAACTCAATTTTGAAATGAATGAGACCCATAACGAGTTAATCTCTCCAAACTATTTTGAGAACTTGTCTTTAAACTCTTAGGTTAATGTGTTCAATTATCGTGAAATGATTCTTCCCACAATTTCTAATATGTAAAAATTAATTTTGATATTTTTCTTGCTTGAGCTCTAGCATTGACCTGAGGATTCTCTTCCTTGCAGGTGAAAGAATGTTGATTAGTTTGAGAACGTGATTCTTCCTCAGTATTGATGAATTTAGTCGTGATAGAGTTGAGGGAGTTATATTAGTTTGCAAAGTTGTTCAATACATATGCATGAAGATTGCGTAAAGGAGTGGCACGCGATCTGTGTTTCAGTTGAAATTATATGCACTAGACTATATTGTATCATGTATTGATTGTAAGGTAGTGGGAGGGGAATTGAGAGCTTCATACTAGGTTACAACAAATCAGCCGTAAAACATGGTTTTTACCAAATGATCTTGCCACTCTCCTCTTCTCTACCAATGATGATGCCATTCGAAATATTTTTTCTGCAAATACTTCAACAAAGTTTTTACCCATTAGATCTAATAATTTTTTGCCATTTACCTTTTCTTAGGGCAAGTGCATCAGTGGACAACGGATTAGACCTTCCCTTATCCGAATCGAAGGTCCAACCCATCGTCAATAATTTGTAAAACGCATCAGTATGCGCCATCCACTATTCATAAATAATATTTATATCATTAATTAATTATTGAAATTTACTATTATCCGAATTTAATATATAAATTTATTATTATATGTACATATTGATATAATTTTTTAATAAATGAGCTACTTTTTGAAAATTAAATTTTATAATTTATCAAATATATATAATTTATTGTATTTTTTTGTTAAGTGTATATAAGTGTTATATAAAGAAAAATTATTTGATTTGTGTCAAGAAAATAATACTTAAATAATTTCACCATAATATTTATAATCAAATAATTTTAATTGTTTAAACAAAAACACTAAGTTAAGAAATAATATTTATAAATATTTTTGAAATAAATTAATTTTAATATAAAACAACAAAATATATTTAATATTACGTATTATTATATTTACGGTTCAGACCATTGGTTGGGGCGTGAGAACGTCCGTGTCTTCGATCGGGTGGACTAACTTTCGGTCCAACCCGCCTATCAGTTAATTGATGTGCTGCAAAGGTCCAGATCCTATCTCACACCTTAGTCCATTGGTGCAATCGCCCTTAGTGTTAAATCACCTTGGGCATTCAAGTACCATAGGTCTGTTCCTCCAAATTATTCTCATGGGATCAGCGTAGGGTCGTTTGCTTGGAATACTTACGGGATCCTATACAAACATTGACGGGGCTGTACTAGGGATGGCAACGGGCCGGGTCGGAGAGAAATTGGATCTGCTCGTCGCGGGTCGAAAAGGTTCTGCCCCGCCCTGCCGCGGGGCAAAATTGCTCTGCCCCGACCCGCGTTGGACCCGCGCCCCGCCCCGACCCGTCCAACAATTAATTAAGATTAATTAATATTAATTAGAGATTAATTAGGAATTAATTAGGACCAATTAAGATTAATTAGTATTAATCACGGGACGGGACGGATCCGTCGCGGGACGGGGCGAGTCAATTTTTTTTGCCCCGCCCAGTCCCGTTTGACTTGCGGAGCGGGACGGGTCGGCGGGACGGCAGGTCCAATTGCCATCCCTAGGCTGTACGCGGTCCTCGGTGCAGCTTCACTAATGGCAGGCTCCATGAGGATGACAGTGTCACTTTGCGTCATTTTATTAGAGCTTACCAACAACCTTCTTTTACTTCCCATCACCCTGATTGTCCTACTGATTGCAAAAACTGTAGGAGACTGTTTAAATCCAAGTATTTATGAGACAATACTGCTAAAAGGCTTACCTTTCTTGGATGCTAACCAGAGCCCTGGATGAGGAACCTGACAGTTAGCGAGCTGGATGATGTGAAACCACCAGTCGTGACACTATCGGGCATTGAGAAGGTAAGTCGCATTGTTGATGTTCTAAGGAACACCACACATTGTGGCTTCTCGGTATTGGGAGCTGACGAGCTAGTGGCACCAATGGTGGGATTGGAAGAGGCAAGGGAATTGCATGGACTGATCCTCAGAGCTCATCTTCTACAAGTGCTGCAGAAAAAATGGCTTTTCCATGAGAAGAGGAGAACAGATGAGTGGGAGGTCAGGGATAAATTTACCTCAGTTGATTTAGCCGAGAGACAGTTAAACATTGAAGATGTTTCAGTTACAAAGGTGGAACTGGAGATTTATGTGGATCTGCATCCTCTTACCAACACAACTCCATACACATTGTTGGAGAGCTTGTCAGTGGCAAACGCCTTAGTGCTGTTCAGACAGGTGGGACTCAGCCACATGCTAATTTTGCCAGAGTATCAAACACCTGAGGTATGAAAATCCCTTAAATGTGAAAATAATTAGCCTGCTGAAATGTTATTAGCTTCTCAACAAACAGATATTGAATACAAAACAATGAGAAGTATTCACTATATAACTCAACTGACCTGTGTCCTGTTACATGCTTCATTTGCAGACTCCTCCAGTTGTTGGAATCTTGACGGCTGACGCGGCAAGATTTGATTGCTCAAAATATCCTGAATGCATTTCCAAATTTGGCAAAGTCCAAGAGAACTTGACACGCTTATCAAAGATAAGGAGCTATGATCCAAACTTTTGCCATACTATAATGGTAAATTCTTATACAAAATTAAGGAGACGCGCACGCCAGAAGGAACACTGAATACATCCTCATTCTTTCTTATACATAGATTAAGAAACTTCTACAGCACACTGCACTGGTAAAGAAGAAAAACTGGATGATAAACTGTTGAGCGTTTGCTATCCCAAACGATTCTAATCATCAGCCTTGTAAACTTGGCTACCCAGTTTTTCTAATCTGGGAACAGAGATGTCCATCTTCGACAAGTTAATCAATGTCACTCTGATGCAGCATCCAGTGGCTCAGACCTATACGATGGCTTTTTCTTCTTCTTTTTGACATTCTTCTTCTTTTTCTTAAGGCCTAGTGCGGGGCCTCTTTTGAAAACTGCCAAGACTTCTATGCTGCAACAATGACGACATATCAGCAAACTCACAAGAGAAATGGCAAACACAGCAGAGATCGAAGCATATATTCGAATAAGAGACCATTTTTAGATCCTGATAACGTTTATGCGCAGACCACCACCACATGAAAACAAAACCAATTAATTCATAATGAAAAATTCATTGCTTAAAACTTCCCCATCGCAAATCGCGAATGTAGCTGAAAATTAATTTATTATAGGGTATAACTCTGTACAAAAAGGGAAGTACAATTAAACTAATAACTCCCAAGGCATCTCATCACTTTTAAGTTTTTTTCCGTTTCTTATGAAAGTGAAGAGTTTGTGCATTGACTCTTAAGGAAAAATCAGACTGCAATCACATATTCACATTACAATCCAACAAAATTTTACATACAAGATACATGGGAGAAACAAAAATTTTAATGATAATACACTAAATATTATATGTCAAGCATGTGATACCTTTGTGTTCCTGGAAAGAAATTGAATCCATGTGCTTTATGCAAATGCCAAGCTTTACCAGACAATAAAGACTTACAATCCTGTTAAAAAATTTGAATCAATTATTGTGAACCAGTACCATTCCCAGAATAAACATCATTGAGGCACAGTTCTGCTGTCACCACAAATCACAATGATGTTGAAAATCACCTCCTTGAAACTCTGCCACCCGCAGCTTATATAAATTAAGGTTTCTGGTAGTGATTCACTTTCTTCCCAAGGTGATGATGTGCTTTCAACCTTCACCACCGCCTCCCTAGCCCGTATAACCCATGGTCTTTTTTCTTCTTTTGAAGTTAAGCTGGATATGAAGTATAAACAAAATTAATAGCTCTTATGTGCACTTCCAATCATCAAAACAACAATATTATGGACCGCGAGAAAGATTCTGCATGGACGACTTGAGATGAATGTGTTTGATAATGGTTTCCTTTGTGGCCAAGATTCAAAAATACCTCTTCAAGGACTTAGGCTTGCGTTCCAGTGACGATAAATTCCGCAATACATCAATGAGAGATGGATCCAGTCCTTTCCTTGGAGGATCGACAACAGCTACATCTGACCCAACAAGCCAGGATAGAGGATCCTGGTGACATGTTCAATCAATCAGCAAAAAAAGGAAGTATTAGCTGAAATAGCAATGAGTAATTTATAAGTTCCTCGAGGAGTAGATCTATCATCTATCCAGTTTCGAATATACTGGTAGCCATTTTATCTTTGAAAAGAATTGTAGTTCTACAATATCACTAGCTTAAAAAAAAAGAATCAAGTTGTACATACACCAATTTATGAGTTTAGAGGACTCAATAAATAAATTTACTGGGATATGGATTATTTTGGAGGAACCTGTATCCTTTACAATGCTCAGAATTAAAAAGGGAACTAAAATGGGACAAGTCACAAGGCTAAAACATGAACTGTGCTGGACTTGCATGAGCTTCCTGGAGAAGAGTCTCGTTTCAGACCACTATCTTGGATCATCAACCTTTTAGTAAATTGATAACCCAAAAACTCCCATTATTTTCTAAGAAGACATGGAAAACTTACTGTTGAAGTATCTGCGTGATGCCAGCTGATGCAGCTATCCACAGAATCCGTCAAACGGGCGATGGTCTTCTCAAAAGAAAGCTTAGATTCTTTGTTGATTTCTACACATTTAACAGACCTATTGAAATACATACAAGTGACAAGCGTGTCAGCACTTAATGGAGATGGATACTACTATTAGAAGACAAACAGTTGCTGCTGCACATAGAGAAGTATGTGCTTGCCTGCATTTTCTGGAAACAGCTAATGACAGCCCAATTGCACCTGCCCCGGCATATAAATCAGCAACTGAAGCTCCATAAGGGACATACTTTTGCAATTTCTGCAACAGAGCATCAAATGCCTGAACAACAAACATGTCATGATTAGTACCAGCAGGCTTTAGTCCAGGTATGCCAATTTATGGTTTTTTATTTTTTCGGAAAGTGCTTAAAGCTATCCCTGAAGAATCAGAGTATGAATTATGCAGACTCATATGTAACGATGTGGGCTATGACTTGTGCCTTTTGTGTGGAAAAAATAAAGAAACAACGAAAAGCTTTCGATATACATATATATATTGGTCATTACTCGTATGTTTGCTTGGCCAAAACTTGATGGATCCAAAGAAATGTCAATTCCACCAACATGCTCCCAAAAGTCCCTTTCACCCAGAAGATGCCTCCATCTATTCCCAAAAATAATCTGGATAACGTGTAGATTTTAATGAGCCAGTAAAGATCTTCAAACAAGTCAGTTAGGGTACCCATTTAATTTACGCATTGCAGCAAGTTTTACGGTATTTATTATGAAACAATGCAACCATGTGACTCAGGTTCACTGGAACAATAAGAAAACTAATGAACCCTCATGCAAATCAGTAACTCATCTTCAGTAGAAAGATTAGAAGACAAATGAACCATAATGCTAACCAGTAGCTCATGTTCACTAGAAAATAAAACTACTAATGAACTCGAATGATAAACCTATAAAGAGTTGATGAAATTTGTCCTCTGCAGAGATGACTTTCTGTGTTCATTTTGCCATGGCATGTACATTCAATTTCTGGAAGTAGACGAAAACATTTAGTGACACACTTAAAGCTAGAATATATCCTTACATTGTTGCTTGATGTTTGAAAATTTGCCCATACAGAATGAATAAGATGTGTTGCAGCCCTTGGCCCACCCTTTCTCCAAAGAAACTTAGGAAAACCATTCAAAATCAGTCTAACAAAAAAATCGCAACTGGATTACGAATAATAATAACGAAAAGTTGGAGAATGGCACATCTACTTGTATTTACATTTGACAACGCACTCAGCTGTGCTGAATTATGTGAGTCCTCATTTCTGGAGTTCCAAACCAAAGCAACTTGCACTTTCCCTGGTAAAACATGTACACAAGCATACATGAACAAATCAATAAAGAAGCAAATGAATGCGTAGAAGATTTTTTTATAAAAAAGAGAGAGGGCAATAGGGCTTTGAATAACCATTTCTATATCTTTCATTAGAAGGAAGAGACGTATTATGTGTAGTCACTGCCATCTGTCAAAATTTAGAAAAGCCACTGCTAGTTGGTAAGCAAAAATGATTGATAAAAATAAATAGAGCTTCAGAAATTAAGTTTATACCTGAACATATCGCAGATCACCCGTGCCTTCATCCTCATCATAAGGCTCGATATTCAACTCAATCATACCTGAAACTTGGGGAATTTTTTAATTCGCATCTGAATAACATCATAGCCTTGTGCATACACAAGAAACACGTGACTGATAGAGAAGCTGATGAGTAAGAATGAGGCATGCCTTGTCTTAGCAGTTCAACTGCTGCATTAATGCTTGGATGGTGAGCTGCAAAAACAACATTCCGAGAGGATTTAATAATGAAAAAGGCAATAGATGTACTTAGGTAATAATGAGAGTAGTAGAAATGAAGTCAATAACTAAAAAGAAACCTTTGCATTCCGGGATGTCTACTACATTGTGAGTTCCCTCCTCATACAGCCCAATCAAAGGACTATCAGGAGAACCTCGTACTGCGAGCTTTGCACGACATCTCCACCCCCACTAAACATTCACTCGAAATGAGGATTACATATACAATGTAAATGAAAAGTGAGAAAGTAAAAACGAATTAAGCAGCTGACCAGTCTGCAAGTGTCAAAGGTGAAGTCCTTAACGCCGAATCTCTTGAAAAAGTCAGAGGCATCATCAACAATATGCGGATGATGGAGATTGAATTCATGAGTGCATCCGGAGCACCTGCAAGGGAGGGAGAAAGAGGTGAGGATAGTGGAATGAATTAATGAAATGGAGGTTGTAAATTGTAAAGAGGTGACTAACGAATCGAAGTGAGGGCACTGGAGGGAGCAGGAGAGAGATGGAAATGGAGATGGAGGTGAATGAGAATTGGTATTATTAGGGTTTTGGATGAAAACCAACGGCTGTGGCGGAGGTGGAGATGATTTAGTACGGACGGCTTCGAGGGTAGCGCGGCAGTTGAAGATGGGCGGACGGCAGTGGAAGAGCGGTACGGCCATTCGAGTCGAGGCTGTGCGCAGCTTTGGTTGTCCTCCGCGGCGGGAACGGAACGGACGGATAATGTAAACTTTTCCTAAAACAAAATATGTAAAAGCAAATAAACTCACGAAATAAAAATAAGGATTGAACACTTCTACCATCACTTGACGAAATGTCCATTAAAATTTACTATAGCAGTATTAGTAGTGATCCCGTCGTTTTGACGGTATGAAAATTGTTTCTCTATTAAATTTTAAATTTTGTATCTTATTAATTTTTTTAAATTTTTACTTTTACTTTAAATTTTACTTTTACTTTTACTTTTAATTTTAATTTTAATTTAGTTGGAATGATTTAGTTAGGTGATAAGAATTTAGTTAGATGTTATTGGTAAATGTATGAATTTAGTTAAATATTATTGGTAAATGTATGATTTGTTAGTTAGATATTTAGTTAGAATGATTTAGTTAGATGTTGTTGGTAAATATATGGTTTGTTAGTTAGATATTCTTTTATATAGATAGATAATCTAAGGGTGAATCGAAAGACAAACCTAATATATTTTGGGGATAAAATAACTGTTAAGTCGAGTATATTTGTGTGTGAGCGCGACAACTATACGAGTTCGAAGAATTGCTTTAAGCGGATTCAGTGAAATTAGCAAATAGACAAAAAGGGTGATACTAAGGAATTTGAGTTCTACGAAAATAATTCAACAGACCGAAAGGGCGAGAATTGTATCGTCACTAATATATTTCTACGTATGTAATTTAACAGACCGAAAGGGTGAGAATTATATGGTCGTTAACATGCTTAGTACTATACTAAAATCAACTCGACTTTATTTTAT
>JAWWMW010001355.1:168345-183301 GCA_035048345.1 Echeveria elegans
GCCTTCTGGAGCGCCATACCAGGTGGCGGTGGCAGGCTGCCAGCTAGAATTTGGAAGATGTAGAGTTGTGAATTTCGGTACAGCGAGCTGCAATTGAGCAACCACCGACAGCAGAACCAGCATGCAAGAACAAGTTGAGCTACTGGGGATCCGCATTGTCGCTTCCGGACTCGATTCTTTAAATCAAATTGATAAAAATGAGAGCTGAGTTCTGCCGACAAGCGACTGCTCTGTTTTATACTTTCTTTCAGTGCGTTTATATCAAAAGGAAAAAGCTGTGCAGGCTTTGAAATTCTTATACCGAATTTGCCTATGGGATTTCAAGTTAATAACGAAAACGCCACTGTGGTTGGAGAGGATGTGCAGGCGGTTGAGGCGTTAATTTCACAGGATCGGACGGTGAAAGCTAACCTCTAACTCTAAGCGGGTGACGTGGCAGGGTCGGACTTTGGACCGTTAGAGTCCATTTGATTCACCGGCAGAAGTGCTTTTCCTTCTTTTGCCATTTGGGCCTGGCCCAACTGCAGCACTTCAGCTAAAACATAAGACCTGCCCACTTTTTCAGCAGCCAAAACATAAAACACGTGTTCATTAAACAGTGTGAATTAGGGTGTTCATTAAACAGTGTGAATTAGGTCTGTTCTTTTGACATGAACTGAAACTGAACTGAATTACACAAAAAATTTAAAATCAATTCATTAATAACATTTGCATATTATTTTTAATTTTTAAAATAGTTTTGACAATAGTGAATGCGTCTTTAGTTTGTCTCATAGTTTCAAGTCTTATTACACTTTTAAAATAATTTTAAAAATAGTGAATATTTATCTACTGAACTGAACTGAACTGAATTGAAATTAAATTAATGTCAAAAAAACAGACCCTCAGTAGGCATATTAAAAAGTTTATTTTGTTTTCTTATGGCAGGCACCTCTAAAATAGGGAATGTGAAGTTGAAGCTGGCCCAGAAGCTTGTCCAAGAAGCCCCGAGCCAATTCAGCTATCTGAGTGTCAAAGCATCGACCAATGAGAGAGTTACGGTGATATATGCTGGAGGATTCTGAGCCGTTGATAAAGGATTGATCAAAAGGTGACAAGGCTGAGGTATTTAATGAGGAACAGGACTGAGAGAAAGCATAGTCTCATTTTCTCTCCTTCTATCTTCGACTGAAATTCTTCCAAGTGAGATAATGGCGATTCGAGTGAGCTCCGATCGATTTTCTTGATCGATCGTGACGTTCTTGGTGTGGATGTGTTAGGCTAGAGATGATCTACGGTTTATGATCAGTTTGTGATCAGTTTGTGCTCAGTTTGAGTGCCAGTAACGTAGGCAGTGTTGTAAAGCATATTTAGTAAAGAATCTGGCCTGGAAAGCTTCATCGTATAACCAATACTTCATTCTGTGGTTCAGCAGGTTCACAATGCAATCTGAAGCCTACGAGCTTCAACGTGGATTTAAGAGAGGTCCTCCTGACCTCGACGAACCACGGGAAAAATCCAAGTGTTCTTGTTTTCAGTTTCATTTCATTTTGTACTTAGTTAAGGCGTAGTTCTGTTCCACTGCTTGCTTGATTGTGTGCCTGCTAGACCTAAACTAAGTTCCTGATTTAATTGAAGTAGATACTGATAGAAACAAGAATTGATTAAGGTTTGATTGAGAATATTTAGAGTACGTTAGACTAGAAACTTAGTCGGATAATTAGGCTCTAAGTACTATAGTGGCATCAGAGTCGTATTTAGTAATTCGGTGATGTTTCTGGTCAGTTTAGAATTGACCTCAGGTAGTGATTGATAGAGTTTGAATTGGCCAGTTTCGCCCTGTGATTGTAAAGTTGAGGTTGATTCAGATCAAATCAGTTCCTGTGTGTTTAATAGTGTCCAAAAGGCTGGTTCCGCACTGTGGCTTGTCGAGCTGAAGCTTTCTTGGACCAAATTATAGTTCGCTTAGTTTTTAGAACTTATTAATCACTTGTCTCTCTTGTTTGAATTTTCTTTTGCATATCAATGGCGGAGAAAATGGATCTGACAAAGTTTGATTGCAAGGGAGATTTTGGCATCTGGAAATTAAAGATGAAGGGAATACTGTCGCCCAAACAAGTGCTGATCGCACTGGAGGAGGAAATGGGAAAGTGGACCGAGGAGCAACAAAAAAGAAAGGTTCAGACCAGGGAGGATGCTTACTTCCTGATCATTCTAAACTTAACTGATATTGTTTTCATAAAGGTTAGTAAAGCAAAAACTCCTACTGAACTTTGGGCTTTATTAGATAAGTTGTATGGAAATGTGTTAGCTCCCATTCTAGCTTGTATTAAGCTTCCTTGTATTCTTTTAAATTTGATGCTTCTAGGACTGTTGATGAAAATTTAAATGAGTTCCTTAGGATGATTCAAATGCTAGAAGGTACTGATTATGTTGTAGATTAGGTAATTAGTCAGGTTAAGATTATTTTAAAAGTTATTCCTGATAGTTTTCAAGTAGTTAAGGATGCTTTTCAATATACTAGGACAGACTTTTCAGTAATTGTATTTCCTGGAAATCCCAATTGCAAGTTTTAGTCACTTTATCTAGCATTGAATCTGAGTATGTAGCTATCTGTGATACATTTAAGGAAGGTATTTGGTTGCATGGTTTTTTGTGTGAAACTGAGCTGAGTAAAGAAGTTCCTACATTTATATAGATAGTCAATATGCTTTAATGCTTAGTAAAAATCTTGTATACCATGAAAGGTCCGAACTTATAGCTGTTAAATTTCATTTCGTTAGAGAATTGATTGCATATGGTAGTATTAAGTTACTAAAAATTAATGATGCTATATATCTTGCTGATATGGTTACAAAGATAGTTTCTAACTTGAAGTTTAAATTGTGATTGTCCCTTCTCTTTATTAAGTAAGGAATGCAGTTAGAGTGAGGCAGTGAATAAGAGGTTCGCTAGCACTATGGGAACCTGAGCAGAATGGAAAAGAACATGAGGGAAGTTGTCTGCTAAAGCTCTAGTTTGGGGCAAGTTCTGGACATCAGCTTAAGGGAGAATTTGAAGTTGAAGCTGGCCCAAAACCTGGCCCAAGAAGCCCCAAGCCAATTCAGCAATTTGAGTGCCAAAGCGTCGACCGGTGAGAGAGTTGCGGTGACATGTGCTGGAGGATTCTGAGTCGTTGATAAGGGATTGATCGAACGGTGAAAAGGCTAAGGTATTTAAGGAGGAAACGTGACTGAGAGAGCACAGTGTCATTTTCTATCCTTCTCTTCGACTAAAACTCTTCCAAGTGAGGCAATGGCGATTCGAGTGAGGTCTGATCAATTTTCTTGATCAATCGTGACGTTCTTGGTGTGGATGTGTTAGGCTAGACTTGATCTACGATTTGTGATCATTTTGAGAGTCAGTAGCCTAGGCGGTGTTGTAAGGCAGATTTGGTAAAGAATCTGGCCAGGAAAGCTTCATTGTGTAACCAAGACTTCATTTTGCGATTAAGCAGGTTCATAGTGCAATCTGAAGCCTTTGAGCTTCAACGTTGATGTAAGTGAGGTCCTCTTGACCTCGACGAACCACAGGAAAAATCCAGTTCTTGTTTTCAGTTTCATTTCATTTTGCACTTAGTTAAGGCGTAGTTCGGTTTCGTTGCTTGCTTGATCGTGTGCCTGCTAGATCTAAACTAAGTTCCTGATTTAAATGAAGTAGGTACTGATAGAAACAAGAATTTATTCAGGTTTGATTGAGAATATTTAGAGTAAGTTAGACTAGAAACTTAGTCGGATCATTAGGCTCTAAGTACTACAGAATAAATGAAAATGCAGCATCAACATTGCAGGGCCTGATTCCCAAGTCCAAGAAGTGAATCAGCAGACGAACGTATGTCAATCAAAGCAGATGTCGCTTCAAGCAAACTCTCGGCTGCTCGTTGGAGAAAAAGTTGGCTGATAAGTGCTCTCAAATTGAGTTGTGTTTTTTATGCCACAAGTCAAATGCTATTTTGAAAACACACCCTTTTGGTACTATTTAAAACCATAATTCTAACATACTAAATTGAACCAGGCATGAAATTTAAATATGTACAAGTACTACGTTGTCTTTTTATATGTACGCTTGCAAGCATGGCACGAGTAATTAGACTAATAAAATCGCAATTTTATCTTTAATTTCTGATCTGCCCAACTTTGGCAGCCAGCTGAATTACAGGTCTTCTACGAGGGTTATTGTTCCCGCCAGCCTAGAATATGAAGCCTTAAATATGTACAACTGACTACTTTACTGTAAAGTTTACACTGAAGCTGTAAGAGTCGTTAGTTCCAGAAGTGTACAATACTTACGACTCATGTACCTAATGGGACCCTTCTATTTTACTGTGAAAAACATGGGGATGTTTTCAAAACTGCTGGGACGGCTAGGAAAATCAAGTCATGTCCAACCTGAACTGAACTGCTACTTCCAGTAGCGCTTAACTGATTATAGTACCATCCTTCAGCCTTTGGGCACACGCTTCTAAGGTTTTCTGAATGTTATCTGCAACTGCTCTCAGTTTTCCTTGGGTAAGCACATCACCTGCCACGGATCCATTGGCCTCCACAGTTTGAGCAACCATCTTTTTGCATAGCTCCCAGTCATCGTTTCTTACCCAGAAAGCTTGCCCACCATGACTGCCTTCCATTCGAACAAAAGATATGTTGTGCTTTTCACCAAACGAATATCTAAGTCTAACTGAAACACAGTATGGAAGCCAAGTTGAGCCTCCAGCGGGGTCAACATGGGGCACTTGAGAAGCATCAAGAACAGTAGTCAAACCAAATTCTACAACATTTTGGGCCCGACTGTGATGTATATTACTCTTACTTGTGCTGTAGTCTGGGAGATTGTCTGCCTTGGATTCAGCGTGCCTTTCAAGGGCCAGCTCAGTACTATGTTTCCGAGCAGGAAGCAGCTCGACACCTTGGGCTAACGCTGTTGCCTTCCATGCAATCAGCTTCAAGAATTCTCTTAATACTGGTACTGGTAAGGTGAGAAGAGTTATGAACGATGCAACTCGAGACACATCATAAGGCTCGGAAGCAACACGGCGGGTGAAGAAATCGCATATCTCAGTTATTTCTGGCTGAGAAAGCTCTTCTTGTCCAGTACCGCTAAGCTGTTGCTGTTGCTGCTGCTGAAATCGCTTAGTACTAAGCACCTGAAGATTCAGTTGAACCCTATGAACAGTTATGGCAAAGACATGGCTCCTGCAGATATTGAAACGAGTTAATCATCATATGCCGAAGAGTCATAAACATAGTCAGCCAGACGACACAAAAATGTTAGAAACTTCAAGGCAGATAAATATAAAGACTTCTCACTTCCTATTTAAAAATGTATTTCTCTGGTTACTGCATCAAAAAGGAACCTCAGATGGCAGTGCCTTACCCAACAAAGAAACGCAATGCAGGTTGTTCAGCATCCAAATTCATTAGTGCGCCTTCATTATCCTTCAATATAGATCCTAATATTTCTTTCAACAGGTCAGGTAGCTGTGAAAATAGCCAAAGTACTCCAAGGTATTTGAGAACACTTCTCAAGACCTTTTTAAGAGTAATAAGAGGAACCCATCCACCGCCGTACCCTCCATCGTCTCCAAGGCCAACAATGGCTGCATTTAATTCCCCTATCTTGCGAGCAGGAAGAGTGGAAGCTGATGATTTTCTTACTGGGCGTGCTAAGGTGAATCCACTTGAATTAGACTGCCCAGACGGACCACTGCTTGGCAGATTTAGACTGCTAAGCGGGTCTACAGGCCTGTTAACACCTACAGCCTTTGCAAGGACTCTATTATTGATACTGGTAGAGCCATGTTGCGAATCTAAAAATGCACTGGAATTTTTCGGGTTTAGATGTCCGACTGCTAGTTGACTAGATAAGATGTTAGAGTGCTCTATAACGTTAATTTCCTGTGCAACATGTTCCATGATGAAAGGCCGAAACTGGGGACAGGAGAGTGATCCGCCAACTGAAGGCCCTCCCTCAGGTGGTGTGGCTGGCTGTAGCCAAACCTGATCCCCAGCAAAGCAACGCATGTCGACCGCAAAATTTTTACGGTACACAACCTGAATCCAATAAGGACCTCGCATAACAACTGAAACATCTGTGGGAAGCAGTGAGCTAGTGATCACGCTTGGCCCGACCCTCCCTCCAAGGGCCAGTAGTGGAGTTGCATTTGAAATCGAATTCCCGAGAGCCCCTGGAGTAGAAGAGTTGACTTGGCCACGTGATGCGGCATGAGCAGGGTGTATGGATGAAAGCAGAAGGCTGTCAGACGATAAATGCTTACTTTGCTTCTGGGTGGATAATGAGTTGCCAACCACTCCTGGAATTGCTGAGACATGACTAGATCGTGCAGTCCGTGTTGCAGCAACTAGAGCATGCATGGGCCCAGCAGTGAGGCGAATACAATCCAACAGAGAAGCAATTTCAGCTTCATTAACAAAATCTTCAAGAAACTGCAATTGCATTTAAGAAAAAAGATAAGTCAATTTTACTCAAACTAAATGATTGTCATATGACAAACTAATTACGCTCGTGTACACTCCCAATCAAATAGCATATTCACCGAAGCTTGTCAAATAAAAACAATCTAAACTAGGATATCATACAATGCAATTTTCAAAACACTAAGAGGGTATCAATGAAATATTACATAAAAGGAGGATGCTACAAATAAATGACCTTTTGGAAACTCTAGGGATTTTCACATCACAAAAATGGAAAAACCAATAAACAACAATCATAGAGACCTTGGTATGAGGCCAGAGGTGCTCCGGAGAGACATGCATCGTACAACCTTTTTTACCTGCTTCCCACTCGACAACAAAATGAGTAACACCGCCATAGTCACAAGTGAACCACAAACTCGTCAACCCAACCTTATCAAATTTAAATGACTTCCTCAAGGGTTCTGAGGACTTTCCACTACTAATACCCTCTTTCAAATCTGGTCTACCTTCAACCAACTTCTTCATTCCAATTGCTAACATTCTCGCATTCGAGAGTCTCTCTAAATCAGCAATTAATTTCTGTATACTATCAACCTCAATAGACTTGTATCTCAAAGTAATACCTTTTGGATCAAAATGAATGTGAGAATCTGCAAGTGAAGTGCTGTCCGCGAAAACAATAGATCCCCAATATGAACACAATTTTCCCTTCCTAATTTGATACAAGTCTGTGAAGTACTGATCACTTATTTTGACATTCCAATTCATGCTTCCAGCTTCATCAAGTTGTAGATACAGAACTGGCCACGAAAACCTTTTAATAAACGGCAAACGGAAGAACAGGTTGCAGGAAATACGAGTAAGACTAATTTCTTCGGTATAGGGAATCTCAAGTGCTTTCATCTGATTGGTGAGTCGGGCACGATTAATGCTCAGTGAACAGTGTTTAACAACATGAACTAAAGCTGACACGTATATGCCGTTAGATGCACTCCCTTTGTTCGCTTCGGCTATGCAACCAGCATAACTATAAACTTCAGATTTACCCCACGGGCTCGGTGCTATTCGCTCAAGTGGATTTAGCAACCCATGTGAGGAAGAATCGAATCTTTTTCTCTTAATGGGGCGCCCAATGTCAGACGTAGCATCATATAATGACGGAATTTTCTGTAATATAACATCAATTTTACGTTTTTGCAAAGTTTCTGAGACTTTGTTTGCATCCGATATAGGTGACAGAGCGCTACTGCAGAGTAGACCACATGCAGATGCTCTCGTTGAAAGCTCAAATACGCTATCAACAATGGAAGAGTACGCTGATGCAGTAGATAGAGTAGCTTGTGCAGGGCTATCGAGAGTAGATAGAGAAAGTACTTCCTGCTGAGACTTGTTAGAACAAATGTCATCAGTGTATAACCCAAGCACTTTTTCCAGGTGTAGCATGCACAGATTCACCTCGTCATCAAGCAATGGCATCTTATCAGTGTCAACTGTCTTGACCTCTACCACAACGTTCGCATTTGGTTGACACTTCAACAATTGAAACAGGGGCTTAAAATTGTTGTCAAGTTGCAATAGTAAGTAATAAGAGGTTTCTCCCTCAGGAAATCCCATTAACAGGGAAGCAGCAGTAACAGACATGCTCTTGGGGACCTTCAAGGTTGCCAACCCATCGTAAACCTGGAAATGAAAAATGCAGCAATATGCTTCAGAGAGGTTCAGGCTTCTTAATAGTTATATGATTAATAGGGATGAAGATGATTTTCTGATTCCTAAAACATATTTCGAGTCAAATCAGTTTTCTAGCAAAAATTAAAACATCCAAATTTTGTAATAAGCACTTAAACATTTTTTAAAACATGAACATGTACACCTGATACACACCTAAAATGTTATTTTACGTCTTCATAACTGAATAAATAAATTCCAGCAAACAAACAATTAAAAAACTAATTTAGTTTAGTTACACCATTGATGTTCAAAATCCAACTTATTTTTTGACTGAACTGACAGTTAAGTACAACATTTCCAGCCCTCCCAAAACCATTCCGGAGATGTTCAATCATGAGTTTCTCATCTCAACACACTACATTGTGTTTCCCTTACAACAACAGCATGATTTTCTAACATACACTTAAAATAGATATGGCTTCTAGTATAGCATTCATTGCAAGTCCATTGATTTTCTAATATGGAGTCAAATTGGTCTGGTTCTCAATACAGCATTCTTTGCAAGCTCATTCACTAATCTGCTATGCAGCTTCAGACCCCAAATATTGAAAATATGTATAAGTTTAGATTTATGCTACATGCAAAAAAACTTGATCAATAAGAAGAAAAACACATTTTTTTCCACACCAATTACAATTTAAATGGCATGAAACTTGTCCATGATGTGTCTAACCATTATCTTAGGCAGTCCAATTAAATGAAATTTCAAATGAGTAATGGCTATAATTCAGTATCCATAATTTATCAAATCCATAAATAAAACTGTGATTATACTATAATAATGATAAGATTAGAGTGAAGCAGATCAGCAGATGTATACATGAATTCCATGGAATTGCCATAGGCCCATAACATTATTAAGTGTTATAGATAATTAGAGAAAATAACATAGATTGCTACTTTTAGGTGAAAGTGGTCACATGTGTAACTCCGTCATTGTTATATGGAAAGTTAGTTGACCTTCAAAATTTAAGTTGTGAATAAAAATATCATGCTTGATTAACTTAAGATGTGAGCTGAACTTTGAATCACAAGCCAGAGCAGCTTGTAATGGCGAATCCATTAGAATATTTCTAATGCTATGGAACATCTTAAAAATAATTTATACAACATCTAGATACTTGCGTTGAATAATATGTTTAATATTAGCGGTATAATGAACTCTTTTACAAGTTCAAAATTATCCATACTACAAACTCCTTCATAGTTAAAGGTAGTCTGATATTAGTTGTCGGGTGAACTATTTTGCAATAAAGGTATTTCAAAGATTGTGACTACTCTCACAATTGAAGAGAGTTGTCACTTTAAGAATTTTCAAGCGTCTTTTCTTTTGTTTTAAGTGAAACTGGTTTTCGGTGATACATCATTAGCTATGAGTTCAGAGAATGTGAAGCTAAATGCTGCAAAGCTTTCTATTCACAAAGTGATGTACAGAAAGTGAAAATAAAGATACAAAGTTCATCAGTAATTTTGATGTCATAACTCGTAGAAGACAAAAACAGGATTATTGATCGATAACATGCTATCAGAAATGTTGTTGAATAATGTACTATTATATTATTATAGACCAATATGTGAGAGTCTAACCAGAGGATGACAGTGCAAAATAAGCATGGTTGAATGAGGTATAAAATTTACCTCAAGTCCTAAGAACCTGCCAGCTGAAGAAAATAAGTGCAATATGCTTTTGCTTCTCAGGGTAATAAAAAGCTCCGCCACATTAACAGTTCCTTGATCTAAAGATTCTTCAAACTCTTGTAAGGCTAAAGGGGCAAGAAAATTTCTTGATACCTGAAGCCGATACTGGCCAGTTCTGCAAACAAAACCCAATTTGTTGACTTCAGAAAGTTTCATAACGTGACATTCTCTTCTGACATAATGTACCACTCAATGTCACAGAAAGAAAGTCATTTCAAAAGGAACTAATAAACCTCATGGGAACACATTTGGTCTTAAAGTATTCTAAAATATATTATAATTCTGTTAAACAAAGACTCGATATCGAAATATGATTTTGGATATGGATTTAACTAAAGAACAGTATGTATGGTTTTCTAGCTAATAATAGTGAAGGGTTGGCATACAACATTAATAATAATGAAAACTCGTGATTGTTCAGCGTACTATTCCGAAATTAAGGTTGAATTATATCAAACAGTGAACAACAAATGAATAGTGAAGTCTGTTGGAAGACATATAAATATATGAAGAGTCCTGAAACATTTTGTCTTGATTTGGTGTTATCATTCTGTTAAGTATAGGTAGACATACAGCGTTCTTTGTTTATACCACAGAATGGCACCATATAGTGGGCTCTTAATAACATAATCGCTACATCAAGTTAACACCAAACTTTCAACCTTTGACTACACACCATCGCGTTAGCTATAGTTTTCAGCTTGATCAAAGTTAGAAATAAGCAAGGAGCAAGTAAGAGAGCACAACTTACAGAAACAATCACCTTATACAAATTCCGAGCAAGAAGTACGATGACCCGTACGCTCGCACGCACAAATTTCCCTTGGCCTCAGATTTTTTCACATTTGTCTGTAATAAGGAAATACAGATCAAGTTGTCATAATATCAACCGATAACTAAATTGAAGTCAAGTTTTATGAACGACTCAATGACACAAAAGCTATCAGCGTAATTTATGGGTAGTTGGGTGGCCCTCGTTACTGGTAAATATGTGGGATCCTAGTATGTACAACAGCAAACTCTTCGGAGAGATCAATTCACAAAGCAGACTATTTCCATTTAACAAACCTTTCTGTAGTCACCATTGAGTTCATTCATGTTGCCCTGAAGAACCACGTCGCCACTAGTTTGACAAATGCGAGGGTTTTTTACTAACTCTTTCTGGATTTCTAGTAGGCGTGTATATATATTACAATATATAGCTCGGAGCAGTAGCTTCTCAACATCAATGCAACTCGTTTCAAGAGACAGTTCTGCTTCCTTTCCAGTAAGTGGGTCAACAATAAATGAACTGTGTAAACACTTAATATGCATATCAGATCCAGGCTCAACTATTATATATGGACAAGTTCTTGAACCATATGTGCCAAGGGTCTTTTCTGCATTTATCCAGTATGCAATTTTCAGCCCAGGGGTCCCTAGACTAACAGCTTCTGATTCGCCATCGATGCTCACCTGCGTGAGTGCAGATGTACCACTACCACCCTGTGCCATGCTATCCGATAGAATATCAAAACTTATGACACTTCTCCATCTCCCTTGACGAAGTGTTTGTACTTGCTTAACCACAGTATCCATGATAAGTGACACACATAGCTCGTGCAAAACAGAATGTAAAATCACAAATGGGTCAGTTGCTGTAGCCATTCTGCGCTCTAAATCATCTCCAATGACGTATCTTCGTGAATCTTCTAATTTTACAGGTCCACTTTTCTCACCCACGAGTAGTTCTAGGTGCAATATTCGCCACAGGTTTAAGTGTCCACGATAACCAAGGGTAACTAGCACCTTATATTCCCCATCCACACTAAGAAGCACCGTTCCATCAGACACTTTCACTTGAGAAAACCCTTTTAGATTTGTATCAAGTAGTTTAGACCGAACAAGTGTATCTAACTTTTTCAAAGCTTTTTGTTGTTCATCTTCTGCCAAAGTACCATGCACTCCAATTTCCTCCACACATTTAGGAAACCTCAGATAGGTTCCCGATAGTAGAATCTCTGTGGCAGCGGGAACATCATAAATGGGCGCACGAGCTTGTTGCAGTCCATCATGCATGAAAAATAAAGAATCTGCAGCCTGTGTGAAGCATGTTTCATGATTTGATAAAGTGGACGCAAGTTGCTGGCAGTAGTTTATCAACGGTGCCTGACAATGAGACTTAAACATTAATAACCTGAATGTAATCAATACGCATTCTTAATGATTTGGTAAAATTAATATCATGAAAATCCGGAGATTCAACTACCATAGGCCAGTAGGTTGTACATTTTAATTGAAAGAAAATTAAACTGTCTAACATTTGGATTCTGATAACAAGCAACTGAGACAGACATCTCATAATACTAACAGCTCACAGAAATTCTGAAATGTTTACAGTGTGATCTTAGCTTAGTATATCTATTCAGATCCACATAACTCACCACTACTTGAACAGCAAGAATTATTCCTTAATGCAGACTAACTGCTGCAGCTTCATAATACTAACACTATTACCAATGAATAATAAGTAATGACACAAGCATGTACACTGTTTCCACGGCCAGACGATGTAAATAAACTAAACACTTTTAATTAAAAAGTATCCGCTCTCATATAATTTAATCATAAAGAGCTAAAATCCTAAAAGATGATAGCTGAGAACCTGTTGACACCACTTGGAGAGGACATCTAACCGCAACATGCGTTGCTGAGTTTTGTTAATAAACTTAAGCAAACTAATCTTTCTTTCATCATCAGAATGCTGTGGTTCCTTTGAAGACCTACACTGCTCCACCAGTTCTTTAAGCGAAGCGAATGATTCACTGGCGGCCGTGGTTACAATAGCTGAGAAATCCACCGTATGTTGACCTAATTCCGCCATATATATATATTTGTATATAGACACACCACCGCACAGGACACAAGTGGTGCCGAAGAGAAGTCGAGACTGCGTTTTGATTCCGATTATTGCAAGGTTTGGTTTCTTTCGTCTCGAGTCTCGTTCGGCGGGCTGGCGGGCGGTCGAGCAGTTCGTGTCGTGTCGCGTCGCGTTGATGAAATCGGATAGCCTCGCCGACCCGGACTATCGATATTCTGAAATTCTTCGGCTTTGACTTCTATCGGGTATTGAATTGGGCCAAGTTTCTTAAAGCGGAGGAGTTGGCCCAAAGCCGACTAGAATGGTTATCGGAAAACCTAATCTCTAGTTCGGTCTTGGAATTACAAGTCAAACATCAAAAGTTATAAAAACACGATAAAGGCATTGATTGTGTTCATAAGAGTTGGGATCAGGTGAGATGTCAGTAAAACATGATCATAATCGTTGGTTTTGGAAATTAATATACAAAAAACATGAGGGTTGAGAGTGAGCAATTATTTTCAGTTGAATTGCATCCGATGAAGATTAATTGATGAGATGTTGTCATGTTGTCTTACATTATACGGATTGTCTCGTTGGAACTTTTTTCGTGTACATTAAAGCCAAACAGTTTCGTAGGGTTAGTGTGTGAAAAATCATCGATTCGTATATATTTTTTCGATTGGAATGTATTAAATTGGAGGCTCATAGAGCGTATAACATCTAGACTATTACAATATCAATTACCCTATCTAACTCTTCGGTACATTCTCATCATGCACACTTCAAGTACGGACTGCCGTGTGTACCTCTATAAATGCACAGCTACCCAACACATACATGTCGATACGGGAGTAAATCATCACGTACATAGACAAATAACCCACTTGACCCCAATCATATTGACAAGACTTGTATATTTTGAATGATGGAGTTTATTCATTTAGGGAAAAGAAAACTTGGTAATATGGGTGTATCTAAATTAATAGGAGTTGGGTTCGTATTTGCAATTAAGTGCAAGGACTGGTTTGTAAATAAAACATGGTCTCTGGGATGGGTTATGTAATAACCCAAAACCAGGTCCTGTAACAGCACTTAAACCCAGCTCTCGATCTTTAAACCCAGAATTTTGATCAATAAAAAAGAGAGATTTTGATATTTATTAAGTTCTCCAGTTACTCGTCCGGCCTAAACTTGAAGTTTCGCTTCAATAGAGAGTAGATGATTTGCAAAATGGAGCATTTTTCCTCCAGGCATGTTTGAATATCACATACAATGATATGCTCGGTTTTACATATATATTTATTTTATTGCAATCCCACGATGTAGCGAAGAACTCTATCTTGATTGAATTTCCATCCGCCTGCTGACTAGTGCCTTCATAGCTATTTTATTTTATTTAGGTACTTGCATTTCATCCATAATTAATTTTGAGCAATAGTTGAGTTCACTTAATATTTTATATATTTATAAGTCTTTATACTTGATCTGCACTCATAATAAAAATGTATATGTTGCCACTTATCACATAAATTCTATCTAATAATCTGATATTTGCATTTTCTTGAAAGAAGAATAATGTCTAGTGCCCTGATCCATTGTGTGTATTCTCACCTAAAAATCTTAAAATCACCCTTCTCACATTCATGACTTCAAAATAAAATAATAAAAAACAATGTATTTGATGCCATTTTTATAAAATCTCAATGGAT
The DNA here is from genome assembly GCA_035048345.1 of Echeveria elegans. Lineage (NCBI taxonomy): Eukaryota > Viridiplantae > Streptophyta > Magnoliopsida > Saxifragales > Crassulaceae > Echeveria > Echeveria elegans. The sequence goes on from JAWWMW010001355.1 coordinate 182,781, forward strand.
CAAGTCAAGTTCGATATGAAAGACAATTATATTTTATGCATATTTTACTATTTCTAAATTTCTTGATCAAGGGACCTGCAACTTATTAAAAGGACAACACATAATACATAAACATACTTAAGTGAATTCCCTTGAAACTCAAGTTGTTAAAATGGTTTTGCATTTACCGAGTTTACAATCAACGAATAAGAAAAGTTTATATTTTACCGTAATAATTCTATTTATGCCGAATCTGTACTCTTAAATGATTGCTCGTTTTTTAGGTATTGTTTTTTATTTATTATTAGTTGTATTGTCCATGGAAAGCGATTCCGGATCGATGGTCGCTTCCCATTAGTCCTATTCCGCACTATGATCCCGAGTTGTATACATTGTTATATACTATGATTCCCTTTTATTGGAAACCGTAATCAAAAAAAAAAAAGTTCAGATAACAACCGATGCAAAAGTACACAATAAGAGAAATGGCAAGTACACAAATGAATTGCCCTTCCAACTGAACATAGCCTTGTCTCCAACAG
>JAWWMW010001356.1:0-10536 GCA_035048345.1 Echeveria elegans
AATGCAAAACATGCGAATAATTGTCATCCAATTTCTTATGTGTTGTGTTTTTATCATGATCAGTACATCCCGAATTTGGAAGTAGACGTTTGTTTTCCTTGTGATTATATAAGAAAACATTCGTTTGCTGGTTCAACATATATTCACACTACTCAGTGTACAAATTATAGATATTTAGAAAGAGATTTTTCAACGTGTTTAGCAATGGCGGAGCCAGGAATTAAGTGATGTTGTGGATATTAATAGGTTAGGCGAGTCGGTGAATGTGATGGGTTAAGTCTATTGAGTTTGGTAGAAGACTTGGGTTCGAATATCCCTCTATCCCCTTAATTTTTTGCCCTCTGTCCCTCTGTCTATGTATTATTCGAATGGAGAACATTTTTTTTATATTACAATTTCTCAAAAGACTGAGAATCAACAGTATACAACTAGGTATACAACATGGAAACATAGACCGGAATCATGATCGACAGTCGATCAAAGTCGCTTTCATATACCCTATAAAAAAACCTAATAAAAAAATAACATAAGAAAATAAAAAATTGAACAATCAACAATTAAGCGGTATGTGCCCAAAATAAATAAAAAATTCCCACTCTCCACAGGATTGTGACGCGGAGGAGAAGAGAAACAATAACTGAGTTTCACGCTACAGAATTAACATAGAGCAGAAATCAGTTATTCCAATTGTTTCAATCACCGTCGGCATACTCACCCTCTGCCCCTTCTTCGAATGGAGAACATTTGATAAGTGCATTTAATCATCTAAACATATAAATAAATAGGAAACAGACGTAAAATCAAAACTAAAATTACCATTAAACCCTTTACTTAAATTTAATTAGCTAGTGTTTAATACTTTATCCAAGATCGTTTTACTAAAGATAGGTTTTCAGAAAGGGGGTTTTCGAGATAAAAGAGGTGGCGAGAGCGATTCTAGCCGACAGAGGCGAGACGTGAGCGAAGAGGAGGACCGGCGAGCCGAAGCCTATTGACAAGGCGCACGAACGAGTCGCACGACGAGGAGCCAAGGCCGATTGCCGAGCATAGGTTGATTGACGAGGAGCACCGGCTAACCAAGGAAACTAGCGATAGTGAAGAGCAGCTGAAATATTTGACGTTTCATTGGGGTTTTGAGAAATGCGAGAGCAATTCGAGCCGAGGCCACCGGCAACCGATTCGAGAGCGATTCGAGGAGCACTGGCGAATCGAGGACACCGGCGAGAGCGAAGCCGAGCCTAATTCACAGTAAAATTATCTTGTTGCGGAACAATTTTACGTTTCAGGTTAGTAGTATTGCTCCATTTTGTGTAGATTCAAGTCCGCCTTCTCCAATTACTCATTCATTTTCTTTCGATTCAAACCCCTTTTCAATTTGAAACGCTTCTTCTCTGCCCATCTATGCAATGAATACTTTTGTTGTATATTTTGTGCACTGATTGATTATTTATAAGAATTGTTTCTTGCTCTAAGATGGTTTGGATTGTGAGATACGCTCAATTTTCGAGATTATGACACTCATAGGGTTGGGCACCTGTTTGCGCTAGGTTTATAATTGTAAATATCAATCTTTATTATAATTGTGTTTCAAGCATATAGTCAATCTTGAAAACATCTTGGTGTGCTGCAGTGATAAGTTTGTGTCTATGACAAATGAAATTAGAGTTTATTTTTTTGCTTTGCTGCAGTTATAAGTTTGTGTTTATGACAAATGAAATTAAAGTTTTTTTTTTGAATGTTCCAACAAAATAATTCAGAATATAGTGAGGTCTCTATTTAAGGTGCATTTTACATTGTTACCTCATTGAGTCAATATTAGGTAGGAATACAAACTCTGTTCGTACCGACACTTGAGTATTATATTTGCAAGCCAATGTGGAAAATTATCATTCCAATTCCTCATTCCTTTCCAAGGTTTCTTTTCGTTAAAACTGTTTGTGTTTTTGCAAATAAAATGTTCGAATATGCTGCATGCGCGATTCAAATTTTAATTCTTTTATTTTTTAAAATACTTGAATCTGTTCCGCCGCATTTCCGTCGGGACGACGGATTCACTGCTATCTTATTATATATGAATTCGCTAGACGTGGCAAAGCCTTTATTGCATTCGTGGATGACACTCCAAATTCATCTGTCCCAAAATAAATCTTATGTTTCTAACATTGGCAAAAGAATTAAGAAAGCAATGCAAGTTGACTAATTGGTACGGAGTACTATTTGATAAAAAAAATACAAAAGGTAATGCAACTAATGATTAAATAGAGAGTGTGTTTGTGTGAGAAAAATGAACAATTTGATTGATAATAAATGATGAATGATTGTAAAAGGTGAAATAATAAATGAAGAGAGAAAATGCATGTGAAAGTGTAAGTGAATAGAGTAATATTCTATTTTAGGAAGTACTCCATCTGTCCTCTTTTATTCTTCCTACTTTCCTATTTGGGTGTCCCTAAAGTTCTTCCTATTTCTTTTTATAGCAATTAATTCACTCTCACAATACATTCTCTTTCATACTTTATTACTATTCACTTTCCTACTTTTACATTATTTTCTCACTCACACATTCATTTTTCTCTCTCAATACACTCTTTTCTACTTTTACATTATTTTTTTCACTCACACAATCAATTTTTTCTCTCTCAATACACTCTCTTTCATATTTTATTACTATTCATTTCCCTACTTTTACACTATTCATTCACTCACACAATCATTACACTCTTGATATTTGTGTCAAACCTCCAAACAAGAAGATCATTTCAGGACGGAGGGAGTATAAGATATATTTTTAAGATATACAAAAAATATATTCCCCTGTCCGAATTTGATTTTCCGGTTTGAGGGAGGCACAATATTTAAGAAAGGTCTTGGAGTGTGGGAACAAAAGTAAAGTGTTAGGGTGATGTGGACCAATAGAAAGTTTTTTGTTAGAAAAAGTGAAGAGTTAGGGTGAGTAGGGTGGTGGGGGAGTTAGAGTTATTGGTTGGAAAAGTAGGAAAGAAAAAGTATGGTAATGATGAAGAAGATGAAATAATGAAAATATAAGTGAGCGAAAAATAAAGTAAGAAAGAGATAGTTATGTGAGATATAAAGTAATAAAAAAATTATCTAAAATAGAAATAGAAAAAATTAAAAGAGACACCTAAAGTAAAAACCAGGAAGAATAAAAGTGGATGAAATGAGTAAAAAATAATATGACACGGAGGAAGCAGCTCTAAACGACTAAACTGGCTTCGCTAGTTCACATCCGTAGCCTATAAAATCAATCAAAATTTTCCTAAATCAATAACTTTCCGAATCTGACAAAGTAAAGTGAATCAACCAAATCAGGTATCCACCCAACCCGACCCGATCCGATCCGAAAAGCAAAATCCCGCATAAATACCTCGTCGAATTAGTCAACTCGGACTCGTCTTCGTCTCTTCCTCCTCCGTAGTCAACGTCGTCCGATCTTTCGCGAATATCGCAACTGCTGGAAACCCAAGATCTCCAGAAAATGCCGCGCGGGACGCTTGAAGTGCTGCTCGTTGGCGCAAAGGCTCTGGAAGACACCGATTTTCTCAGTATGATTTTCAATCATCCATTCACATCTCGTTTCATTTTAGATGATCCGAAAGTCACTTAGATCGCTGAAGTTTGTGATGAAAAATGTTTGCATTGAGTTTTGACTCTGAGCATTTTGGATGATATGATTCATCTGCTGTGAATTTGAATCTGTTGGTACTGATGCTAGGGATTTTGGTTTTGTTTGTTTGTGTAGAATTTTGTTTAATGTGTGATTTGTATCATCTTAATCTTATAGTCTCGTCTTGATTGTGATAATCAAAGTTGGCTGATTACATGTTTATTGATGCGCGTTGTGGTGGATATGTTCATTTTTAGATATGGGTGCCACATTGTTTATGTTAAGATTCAAAACTGATTTGGGAAATAATTGTATTGACCAGACAACATGGATCCCTATGCGGTCCTCACAGTCAGATCCCAGGTGAAGAAAAGTACGGTTGCTTCAGGTTCGCTTTTATAACTCGTTCATTATAAAGCATGTGCTCGTTAAGGTGGTGGTCAGCAGTGACGCTGGAGTTTTGTTGCGGGTCATGAGGTTTCCTGATAATACTTTCACAGATCGATGAAGCTAGTATCACATTTGACGTGCAGGTATGGGTTCTGAGCCAGAATGGAACGAAACTTTCTTGTTCTCTGTATCAGAAGGTGTTGAGGAGCTGTTGATTAAGCTAATGGACAGTGATGCTGGAACAGATGATGACCTTGTCGGAGAAATAAGGTATGTTTTAATCTATTACTCTCTCTCTCTCTCGTACTCTACGTCTCTGACAGCAGAGGTAATGTCACTGTCCTCGGATCAGTTCTCCATGAAAAATGCAGGGGTTATTACCAATTACTGTTTTTGAGATGCTGCAAATAAGATTAAACTTTGAAATTGAGTTTGACTTTGATATTCTCTGTGCAGCGTGCCTCTTGAACCGTTGTTTGCAGAAGGAAGTATCCCAGTTACGGCCTATAGTGTGGTCAAGGACCAAGAATACAAGGGAGAGCTGAGGCTTGGCCTCAACTTCACTCCTGAGGTATGTCGTATTTTAATTTATAACGCGTGAAGCTATTCTCTCTTAACTCGGTGGGTGCATTGCTTTAGGAAAATGGTGAAAGGGGATACGAACAAGACGTGAGCTATGGAGGATGGAAACAGTCGTCAATTGAAGACTGAACAATTCATCCAATTCAACTGAATCTATGCAAGTGCTGGATTGGTGTTTCAGACTTAACATTCGCGTTGTGAGACTACTGAATTGTTATTGGTTTACCATTTTGCTTGAATTATTTGTGCCGTTCATTATTGTCTGAACATAATTTGTTTAGCTTGTATTTTGTCATATACAATTACAATCCAATTCGAATTATCTTATTGTCATCTTGCGAAACATGTAAGTGTTCAAAAAAGCTATACTCTGTTCTATCAAAACAAAGAACTTCCGGATCCAGATTTCCTAAATTCCGGACATGCATCTTTACTCAAACTTAGCCAGATGTGAAAAGGTAAACATATATACCTATGGAAGCTCTGTCCGGTTAGCTAATGGTGGCGAACTATCATATTAACGGAAATTCTTATATAGTTCTATTTTGCTTTTTTATCTGCAAGCTGAAATTTTATTAAAAAATAAATCAAAAGGCGACAGAGACCGCATGCGCTTAGGCGAGAAGAGGCACTCGCCTTACAGATCCACCTCGCCCCTACTCAGGCTATGCGTTTTCCCCATCGCCTGAGTGCCTAGGCGAGAGGCGAGCGCCTTGCGCGTGCCTTTTTCTTCACTGAGCTGAACTGCGGATACAGGATCCAGATAAAAAATGAAAAAGAGGATAGCTTCGACTAGTGTGCAAAACTGTACTGTATACATCTGATGTTAACTGAAGCCAACTTCTAAAGAGGAAGAAGAAGTTGAAGAAAGACTTGTACAAGTCAGCTCAGTTGTGCAGCGGGTTTGGACCTCCTGGTATTGCCCGCCGGGAAGCGCCAAAAACTGGATCGATCTCACAACCATCTTCATCTTCATACTTTGGAACAGAAACTGGGGAATGCCAGAAAGACTCAGAACTGAAATCTGCTACAGAAGGTTCTTTCATTTCTGATGTCAGTAACTGAATGCTATTTGAAACGTTGAAAATCACAAGAATGGCGGTAAAAACCATAAAGCGGCAGCTCATCAGATTTCCGATCCCCATGACTGTCAGTCAAATGAAGAAGAAAGAAAAAAGATCATAACATGTGGAGGAAGAAAGTAAGGCTTAGTGATTGGATTCATAATTAATGACAGGAAATGGAAGTAGGTGGGGATGTATGTTACACTATAGTACAAATTACAAAGAGCACAGAGAAAGACAACATGTGCTGAAGGTACTGCCATATGTCATTTATATTTTATTAATTTTTGTCAGAACCGTCAGCATCGCATTCCCCATTGATGCTCATGTCGCGCTTTTACTCTCAGGGTGGACTCCTTTGCTGAAAATGCTTACTGTTTAGTTATCTGTTTTTTTTTTTTTGAGTAAGAACAGAGGCTTGGAACAATACGGCGTGGAATTTCCAGCTGAGGGTACTGACTCTACACTGGTCTGGATATCGATGAAATGCTCAGTCTTTGTGTTCACTGAATTCGTTTCATACCGATTATAGTGAAGTTACTGGTTGGAAAATATGTAAACAGATTCCTCAAATACCCTGAAGTGCGAAAATAAGAGAGTGAAATGCAGAATAGGACATTTGACATTTATCGCAAAGTACTGGTAATATATTTTAGTTCACAAAATATGCAATACAAAACTGGTAATATATCTGTGATAATCTGTTCGGTATTTTAAAGCTTAAGTTAAGCAAACACAATTGAAACTGGCACACACTATGACCTGCGTCTGGTGCGAGTGTTGTGATTATCATTGGGGTTTTTCCTTCCAATGAAAACTGACACAGCTTTTCCAACAGGTGGTTTGAGAGGAGCTCTTTTTTCAGAATGGTGGAAGATGTCATCTGCTAAGAAAAGGTCATCTCCCTGAAAACCACAACAAATCCAAAATTAGTAATTAGAGAGAGAACAAACGAGAACCCTGAGAGGCAGGTATGGGGGAAGGTAACAGATGATGTACCTCGTTAATAGGTTTCTTCTTTGTCTTTGGGTATAGTAGCTTGTGAGAAAGCTGATCTTCTCGGAGAACAGGATTCTTAGTGATAGCGTCTCTTCCGCTTTGAGGCAGTGGCAGAGAAAACTATACACAGTGATACATAAAGACTTATTAAATAACATGACAAAGGTTAAAGAAATTGCTGGGGTGAACATTTTTACCTTAGTGCCACGAATAGATATTCGCTGCTTGCGATCAGATAGAATAACTCCATTCTCACCAACTGTAACAGCTACCTTACGCAAAGTGCCTCCATTGCCACATTTTGGGCAGAAAAGTCTCCCAGCCTCTTTTGTTACTTCATAACAAGCATGGCATTTCAATACCCACCTGACCAATGAGAACAGAAATTAACCCAAACGAAGTTTGATGTTCCAACATGCCAGACTAAATCAAAGACAAGATAAGAGCTAAGTCGACTATATTCAAAGTAATTACCTCTGAAGCTGTCGGATCTGCATTCCACCAGGAGCCAAAAGCCGCAGTCCCATTTGAATAAGAACATTTTGCATAGCAAAGTCACTTGTTATGCAAGCCACAGTCGAATCAGAAAGGGACTTAATCATCCAGCTCTGCTCACTGCTATTATCATCAGCAAAAGATGGCTCTACAGTTTCACTGATTTCGCTTATTACATCCGACTGTTCCACAATGTTACAATTTTCCTCAGCTGCTTCCTTTTCTAGCACACCGTCTTCATTTTTATCCAACAAGACGACTTCCTCTTCTTCTAATCTCATGTCTTCGAGAATGGACGATAGCTCTCCTTCGCCGTTCACCGCCTTATCATCCCCTTGTCCATCAGTATGTGTATTTTCACTTTCTTGGGGCACTGATGTATCACTGCTTTTCAGTTCCTCAGACTCATCCTCATCAATATTAAATTCAGATGACGCCTTTGAAGTCTCACGTCTAGCTTTCCGTCTAAGGAATCTCCTATGAGTACTTCTACTGACTGCCGGGAGCCAACCACTATCATCATTACCATCTTCACCAGATTGCCCAACTGACACATCAACTCCAACAGCCGTCTTTCTTTCAGCATTAACCTTTGTCCCCTCCGCTGACGGCTCCTGGACAGTCTGCGGAAACTCACCAATTGTACTGTCACCACCATTCTCATCCCTATCATCCAGCTCCATCTCCTTAATCGGCAAAATCCTCGAAGACTTCATAATTCCCTCATCCTCCTCACGCTCAAGAGCCTCCCACTCCTCTAAATTTGGAACATTCGAACCCCATCCCGGCAACTCCTTCACCGGTAAACTCTTCGCCTTCATCACATGTATTGGCGGTGGACACTTCCTAATCCTCCCCGCCCCATGCAGTTGCTCCTCCAATGTATACGTCAATGCAATCAGTTTCAAATCCACATCAGATAACGTCTGCAAATCCCCCGTCTCCCTTGCAAAATTAATCACTACTCACATCACAAAATAAACTCCCATCAGCAATCAATTTTCAAATCTTGAATCCAATGAATTTCACAACTTATAGACAAAATCAATCGGTTTCAATCAAGGTCAAGGTCAAACCTGTGCGGAGCGATTCCGGAGTAGGATTCATGGTCTGAACCTCAAACGGCAAAAAATCAAGCTTGCGGCGAGAAACAGGATCACGAACCTCACTACGAAACTCAGGTACAGAGACGAATTTACTAGCGGACTGAGCGAGCTTATCTCCGCCTTGTATAATCGCATTGGCGTCGACGACAGCGACGACGATGCCTTTATCCGATTTACATCCATTCAGCAACTGATTCCGGAGCGCTGCGGAGACGGCTTTGGATTGGTTTTGAGTAGGCTGTGGCGGCGCCGCCGACCGCTGTTTGACGACGTTGCTCCAATTTAGGGTTTCTGACATTTTATGGTTTTTGTGAGGAAGCGAATCGACGACAATGTGCGAGTAAAACCCTACAGGGGTTGCGGGGGGGTTTGTGGTTTTTTGGATATTGCGATATGGTCCTTGTAGTTTAGAGATTGTTGGTTGTATGGATGTTTGGAAGGTTATTGGGCCTTTCATGGGTTTGTCACTGCGAGGCTTGTCGCAAGATGCTAGGAGATTACTGTAGTTTTTTTTTGAGACTCCAATCCATATGTTATAATTTTAAATTGTATTAAATGCACAATTATATATTTAGTGCAAATAGGGGTCTCAAACGAATTTTACTCTACCTATACTTAAGAGGACGCTATGGCGATCATAATTTTGATTTTATTTTTGTTATAAAATAATAATTTATGTGTTGCGTGGGTAAATATTTTGTACTAAATGTGTTCCGGTTAGACTGAGAATTAACTTGAATATGTAACTTCTATCTCATTTTTGGGTGCTTTCGACTTAAAATCTTAATTTGATGTAAACTAGTTGAATTCGATGTAAAATCAGCTACAATTCTCTAGCTTACTTTGAATTTAGATTTTGAGCTGAAGTCAGCAAAAAATGGAATAGAAGTTCTAGTTCTAATTTGTTTTATTAGGTACAGCTAGTGGGATGGCTGCATCGGATCCGAATCCGATTTAACTGACATCCTAGATTAATTATTAATATTTTTATTAAAAAAATTAACTTATCTCATTAAGTCTCATTGTTTCAGGACACATCAGGAATCGATACAAGATCATGATGTGTGGCTTATAACACGGCTCCACTATCATTAATTAGTCTAGTACTTGATGGGCAAAAGAAAAATATGAAATTAAGGTGGAATCGGAGCTTCAACTCTGGCCCTAAATAACAATAACTAATTCATTAACCAATTATCCACCACCTCAATCAAAATTATTGTTTATTATTAAACCGTGTAGAATGATTTAAGTCATTTGATAAAATGAGGAGAACGTGAATATTGAATACGTAAATAGGTTCATGTTTCTTTTTGTAGTCACTCTTCTGTTACATCGACATTGGCAGAGTAGTCAAGCCTAACACCTACAGATTGGTAAGTCAATTTGCAAACTAGACACTCGCACATAGTTTTGATTCCAACATGCACACTCATCAATGCTTAAAGTGACCGACACAGATTTCCGTATTTGTTAGTATTATCTTAACTATACTAGTTGCACTCCCGGCATTCCGACGAAATTTTTTTAATATCTTCATTCGATTTAATTAAACTTTATAACGTTTTTCGCTTCATTTATAATTTATAATTTTCAAATTTTCAATTCTAATTTTATAATTTTTTTTAAATACAGTCAAATATAAAAATACATCCAAATACGATCAGTTTGTCAAATACAGTTAAATACGGATGAATAGTGATGGATGACATGTAGTGTAAATAAGAAGGGTGGAGAGGGGCATTTTTGTTAAAATTTTATTGTAATGAGATCTTTAGTGAAGAAAATAAGGGAATTAGTGAGGAAAAATAGATGGTTGGTAAATGTGTGATTGTGAATTTGTAATCTTTTATATATAACATGAATTCCATTACAGTGACTGGCGGGTGAGTCCTTACCCACGTCGCGCATTTGGTGATGGAGACTAAACCCTAACTTTGAGTGAGCTTGGTCTGACCAGCAAGCAGGAAGCCTTGTATTTAAAGCTCATTTAGTCTGTGAATTCCATAAATTCTCGCCATTCAGGTTATCATTATATACCACATAGAATCTCAAATCCTTCTCTACACTGCTGTACATCCCTGTGTAGTAGTTGAATGATCCCCTTTTGTTCTATTTACGCTTTATGATTGAAAGATTACCTTGTGTTCTCAAATCAGAATCTGCTGATTTAAGCAGAGTTTAGTTAATTTATTACTTCAAAATTCGAACGATTTGCATCTATAATTGAAGTGATAAATAAGCATAGGTAGGAGAACAAGACTAGAGTATCATG
>JAWWMW010001357.1:1203-31780 GCA_035048345.1 Echeveria elegans
GTGTTTAAGTGTGAAAACAAAACGGAGGGGTCTCATCTGGAAAAAGTGCTACAGATAGGGGTCTTTTTCTGTAATTGTCCCTTAAATTTTTTACTATAAAAATCGTTCAAATCAAAGCTTTCAATTTTCCTCATATTGACAAATTCTAGCATGGAAATAAGATAGACATCGAATAAAAATTTCATGCATACTACCCTCACCCCACACTTAAAATTTTCTTACTCCCTAAGCAATTAAAATGAATAAGTAAAAGAAAGGGTGTAGAAGGACTTCTCTAGTATCGGCGGTTGAATCCAACTCCATGAGCATTCCTTGCCATTGTCATCCTTAATCTGCTGAAATCCATAAAACTTTTCAAACACATCAAACATACTGTTAGTAATTGGTGCATAAAGTATAATGTAGAGAAAGTGAAAAATCCAAAGTTTGTTACTCGACCAAATTATGGTTGTATATGGTAGAGTTGAAAGTGTCATAAGTGATTGGTCGAGCTACGCTTAACTCGACCAGATTCCAGCTCAATCTTTCGTTGACGGCTAAGTGTTCAAAGTGAGTAAAATTTAAAGCATATAACAAACTTAGATAGAAATGGTAGTTCAAGATAGTTCGACACATAAAAGTGAAAGCTCAGAAATATTAAGATGCCTAGTCTTCTTGACAGTTTAAGATTGAATCTTAATGGTAGAAGTCTAGCCTAACTATCCGTAGTTCCATCCAAATCCTCAACTGAAATTCCACCAGCTGATGCGCTTGTATCCTCTCGGCATTAGTATTAACACCTCCAGTGTTATCAGTGCAAGTCCAAAAGGGAGGTCGAGGGGGCGATACATATCAATCATATCCCATCCGAGTGTAGAGTCCTTTCATCATATCCCCTTGCCAACTAGCAACATCGTAGGTGGACGTCGTGAGGTTACCAAGTCTTGTCAACTTCATCATAGTCATTGGTTGCTCGAGGGACAGAAGTTGAACCTTTTTGGTCATTATGAGGCAAAGATGGTGGAGTAGGCTCATTTGGAACTCGTTCATCACCCACTAATAAAGCCTCGATGCCATATCTAGTCGTCTCCTATGGTTCTTTTTGGCATCGATTTTACATTGATCGAGTTCAAATCCAACATATTTAGCAATTACCATAACAAAATGACCACCAGCATTGTAGGTACCTCCAAATGAAGGGGAATTATGCTCTTCAAGCACCATTGTGATAACGATCAGTTGATCAAATTGTACCTCCTCGTACATGCAACACATGATATCTAAATCATTCAAATTCACCTATATTCCACCATCCGTGCAGAGATAAATGCAAGTGGCAGAACATATGGATAAATTTCCAAATCGATAGCTCAATCTTCGTTTGTTAGCCGGAGAGGTTTATGGTCAATCTTTTTCTTTGTGAACGATTTTCAACTCCAAATATTGTCCACATGCAAATCCAATGGACTTAAAATAATCCGTAACATCTTTTAAAAGTGCCCATCTTCCTAATGGAACAAAATCCGAAAAAATTGGGTTTAATGCATTGAAGTTCCTAAGTTTGGCCTCCCTTTCCTTCGTGACCTCATTCATCATCATTCTAACACTAAATGTGTAGGAATAGGATGACTAGTCAAAAGTTGAAGAAGGTCACCGAAAATAAGTTGGTTCTCGGCCGAATCTGACGATGGAAGTGTTGAACGATGGTTATAAGACAACTGTCACTTGACAAGTTTTGTTTCTTCTTCATTTGGGAAGCTTGCAAATGATCCATGTTGGTTGAGTGTGAAGAAAGGAATGAAAATCGAATTGGGGTGGTGATTGCGAGTTGCCCGACCGAATGTGAGTTTGTGGAAGAAGGGAATGAGATTTTCGATTTTGGCAATTTGAGTGGTTCATTCCTGAAAAATGGTTCAACTAGACCGAATGTGATTCAATTAGGTCGAGTGCAAACCATAGGTATCTGCTTGATTGAGTGGGGGTTTTGATTCGACTGAGTTGCATTATTCCGAGAGGGGTAATTTGGGTGAGTTGTTTTTCAATTCGACTGAGTAAAACTAGTTCGTAAGGATGAATTCGGTCGAGTTTATTTTCAGTCAGCCGAATAATGTTGTAATGGGAGTTTTAGAATGTTGTTACTCGCCGAAGTGGGAATTTAACTCGACCGAATAATGTTGTTATGGGAGTTTTAGAATGTTCTTCAAACTTTCCTCTAACTCTTCTGGTTCATCCTCGCTAACGTTGAGCATCTTGTCACATGAGAAATTAAACCTCAGGTCTGCGCGCAGGTAATCGTAATTTCTTTAAGCATCCCAAGTCTAACTCATAATACTCGTTTGGGCTATAGTAAAATTGAAACCCACAAACATTCACGATGAGTTTGATCAATGAAGTGCATCCTACGAATTTTAGCGTTCCGTATTGGTTCTTCATCTTTGTAAACCACTTGAAAAAATCAAACCATCAATTCCCCAAAAATATTCAAATTTTCAATTGTTATGACATCTATCATCTCCGGTTGGCAGTTGATACCCGTTGCGATTAATCGATGTATATATCTTCAAGTGTCGCTCTTCATGGAGTATGGTGAGGAATCTGAACCAAATATGTCCAATCTGTTTAGCCATTTACATAAATTGAAGCGGTGCTCGTGTATAGCACATGCGGCTAATCCATACTCTGGAAATCCAAGATATTTCTCGGCCTCTTTTCGCATTTAATTGAAGTTCATATTTTGAATGTGATAGTCCCAGCCAGCGTGTTCATCCAACAATCCGCATCCTTCCAGAATGACTAGTGAAGCGAGAAACTCATGGACTTGAGTTTAATGTGAGGGCAGTCCCATGATTAAATCAATGTGAAGTGAAGAAAGACTAAACCAACGATAAACGTAATCCTTCACTCCAAACATGGCTAGAATTTCTTTGTGAGACGCATGTGAACTAACATTGGCTTCATGTACTCGACCGACCTGTAAAGCGCTAACCATTGATCTTTGTTTTCGCCTGTTTTGAAAGTTGGTTTCAAGTTAAGGATCATAGTCTTGCTTACAGTATGGCGGAACTTTGCGAGATTTGAAAGTTGTCGCGTCGCACTCGAGCATAACAGGAAATTCTTTTTCTTTTTCTTCGATTTTGGTCGAGTAAGGTGAGGTGAAGAGAAAGCAGGAAATTCTCCTAGTATTTATTAGATTTTAAAATATGCATCTAGGAGCATAAGGAAGGATTTGAAATTGAATATTGAATATCCCATATTAAATGGAGATATTTTGTTGTAATAATTTGAATTCAAACCAAGGAATAAAATGAGAATTTAAAGGTGGAATAACGATGATTTAATGATCGAGTAAGTCAGTGTTTGGTTGAGTAACCTGTTTACTTTACCGAAACTGCTTTGGATTTTCACATTTTGCTCGACCATGATTTGAACTCAGAAAGATTTAAACTAAAAGTTTAAATACTTGGGAATTGAAAATAAGTTCAAATGAGAATATAATTAATACAGACCGGAATTGTTCAGAAAATTAAGGAGTTAAATGAACCGGAGGTGGGTAAACTTGAGCGATGCAACTTTGGTTCATCCATTGACTCCTTCCCATTTCGTGAAACTCTCTTCGAAAGCAGATGTTTGTGGATCCATACTTGTTCCATGAATTTTTAGAGTTGCATCGTCACCAATCGCGTCGTGTCGAGTGATCTAAAATTGTCATGAGGGTATTCAATTTTAAACAATTTAAAATGAGCCAACTAGGCGATAATAGAAGCACCTCCTAAAGCTTTAGCCTTATCCTTTAAGTTGCACATCTTCTTGAATCGTTCCGTCATAACATAGAACCAATCAATCGGTTGTCCGTGATCCATCCAGAATAACAAGTCCAAGTCATCTCTTGAGACTCGACCTCCTTCATCAACTCGAGTGTTGATGTTCGTAGCTATCAACCAATTGTTCATTGCACAATTATTTCCAGAATTCATCCAACTTTTCCCAGAGGATATTTGCCTTTACTCTTAATCTTTTAGCTCGTATTTATTTCTCCTTCAATTAATACCCTAATATAAAACCACACTGTAATCATAATCTCATATACATATAACTAGACAAACAAGATTAGTATTGAGGACCAAATAGAGTGTCAAAATAGACGCTGTCAAATCCCCCTACACTTAGACTTGTTCGTCCTTGAACAATAGTGGGTAAATAAGAACGAAATACTAGCAATTATCCACTTTTTAACTCCTTCGGCCGAGCCTACATTGATCGAACATTATGCCACAAATTCATGCATCAATCATATATCATAATTGCGCATACTTTAACCAAAAAGGAATAACTTTTATATTTACTCATACCCTTCAATCGGAATTCAAATTAATTCGGATGAGTGGGAGATAGTTCATTATAGGCTCCTGATCATCGTCTTCATTTCGAGTTCTCCTCTCATGGTTAAACTTCATCGCTTTCTTTGACCCTTTATTTTTTCGCGTTATTTTGGGATTGTAGAGCTTGTTCCTCTGTTTGTAGCACTCAGACACTTTTGTTTTTGTGAGAATTCTCATCTTTCCTTGGTTTTGTCTTTTGAACTAGACTTTGAATTTATGATTCCTTGTTGACTTATTTTATTTGGTCGTTTCTTTCCACGTTTTTTCCCCTGAACGGTTAAGCCGTGTCGAATCCCCCCATACTTAAACCATGTCTTGTCTACATGACAATAATCTAAGCAAAAGTTAATAGAAGGCACAAGAAGATATATGCATGCTGAAATATGGTTAGGGAACATAAGACAAAAGGCGCGTTCACATAAGAGACACAAAAGTACGAGAACAAATGTCACAAAAAGATACATGCGCAAAACAACCACAAAAAGTATGGGCGCATAAGAGTTTAAGCACACGGGTAGGATCTTAAAGTTCATTAAATTCTAGGTGCATGGGGCTGGTACGCAAAGGCCTTTAGTTGCTGTCGAGATAACTGGGTTGTCCTCAAGATCACCTTCTTACATGGGCTCCTCGCCCATGCGGCAGCCAGAGGGGAACAACATGCCCGACATCCACTCGGATGGTGGGTCCATGTTCATTAGGTCGTTCTCCGGAGAAACTCGCTTTATTAACCTTTCCACGTTGAACCTCAAATGCCTTCGGGCCTTCGGATCCATCCATAGATGAGCTGTTTGAGCTTTGGGCCTTGTACGTTCTGAAGTGGGAACAACTGATGGCACGCTGGGTGCTGGTGCTGCCTGCGGCCATGTCTTCACATGCTTGATCTGGCTAATGGTGTGCTTTTTTGTACACCTGTCTGGCCCTCTTGCGCCAACTCCTCTTGCACCACTGCTTGTACGTTTCCTTGCGTGGCAGAAAATCCTTCATAACACCAGAAACTGTAACTGCGCGCATCCTATTCATCTTGTCCATGATCAGAAACTTAGGGCTGAGAACTGTGTGATAACCTGGTGAAGTTGTCCATCCTGCGGAGATAATAGGTCACAAGCCCTCCCACAGCAACCTTACCCGTAGTCTTAATCTTCAGCCAATGGTTCATGAGCTCGCTAGCGAATTGCACCCTCTTTCTATATAAAAATTCGCGCAATACCAATTTTTTTAATATAGAATGTCTCTAGCTAAAACGGTGTGTGAGATGAGGTGCTGAAGATAAAAGAATATGTTAGTGCGGCTAAGGTGGTCCGTCATAGTGTTTTCTATTCCTTTGTTGTTTCGTATCTCTATGTCAAACTCTTGAAGGAGTAGTAACCAGCACATAAGGCGTGGTTTAGTCTTTTTTTCTTCATTAGATACCTGAGTGCTGCATGGTTAGTGAAAATAATAATTTTTGCACCCATAAATACGCACGAAACTTCTCTAATGCAAATACTACTGCATGTAGTTCCTTCTCGATGGTGGTATAGTTTCGCTGCGCGACAACTAAGGTTCTTGAAGCATAGTATATTGCATGAGTTTTATTGTCTGTGCGTTGTCCAATAAGTTCTCCAACCCCGTAATCACTAGTGTCGCACATCAGTTCAAACGACTTTTCTCATGTTGGCAGTTGTATGATTGGTGCGCTGGTCAAAGCTTCCTTAAACTTGTCAAAGGCTTTCCTGCACTCGTCAGTAAATTCAAAAGAAATATCCTTTTGCAGGAGGTTGGATAATGGCAAGGCTGTTTTAGCAAATGATTTTATGCCACGAGCAATTTTAGGATAAGGTAAACTAGAAATCAAATCAATTTTAGCTTTGTCTACCTTAATACCTTTGGTCAAAACTATGTGTCCTAGCACGACACCATGTGAAACCATACAGTTACAATTTTCATAGTTTAAAACTAAATCCTTGGATAAGCATTGCTCTAACACCTTGCTCAATCACGTAGCCACAACACAATAATACTTCCACCGTTAGACTTAATCACTATCATGTAGTTTCTACGTTTCACACACTAATATCAATTGCGTTTCACCGCTAGGCTACGCACAACAAATAATCAAGGTATGCAATACAGCTCAATAACAGGAATTATTCAACACACATATATCAATTGCGCATAAGCCTCGTACTAATTTGTCGCATTCACAATTCCCCAAACCGAATATGAGTCTAGCTACTAAATTGTATCGTACTGAATACTAAATTGAGTTGATGAAAGTAATTAAAAAGAAGAGTTACAGAAAAAGAATGAGTACTGAACCACAATGAAAATACGATGCAAACACTGTGCTTCAGCCATGTGTTTCTTGATGAGTGATGGAGTGTCCACGTGTGAGCTAGAAATCCAACGTTTCCTCCTCAGTTCCTTCTTGAAACTCTAAACTCATTTCTCCAAGAACCTCACGGCTCTCTCCTCTCAAGATGGAATTCCCAATGGAGCTGGCGGCTGCTTCCTTCTCCCCAAAATCTCAACGAAAGCTGCTGCTTTCTTTTCTTGAAAGCTACTGCCTTTTTCATTTATATAATAGGGTTTTGTATTGGGCCAAATTGAAGCACGGCTCGTGGTTGCATAATCAGAGTAGGTTTATGTTCGTCCTTTTTCCACATCTTAAACTATGAACTATTCCTTCATGTCAACATAAAAGTTGTATGATTTTCTGTCAGCTTTTCAACGCAATTTGTTTTGACTTAATCCGATAACAGATGCGCCTTTTGGAAGCTTCCGAAGTTGCAAAGGTCCAGAATCGTATTTCCGCGCCAGACTGCTCTGCACAGCTCACTTTGCTTGCTGTTTCGGACATCTTCGGCTTCGAATTTGAAATTGGTGTAAAGACAGAAGTTGTATCCCCTTGAGTCCTCTTTCTAATAAGATATGATTCACCTTAATCGGACAACTGATGAATTCCCAGCAAGCTCATGAAGCAGCAAAGGTCGAATCTGCCTTTTCGATGGAATATTCCATAAAATTGCCTTTTTAATCCAATTTCTTCTCAAATGCTCTAGACACACCTGTGACATGAAACACTACCAAAGAGTAACATTTTATCATGAAAATATAATCAATTTGTGGGAATTAACGACTCGGTGGACCGTATAAATACGCTTCATCAAGTACTTATAAATTTTGTTTGATTTGCAATATACCACCACTATACCGCATGTCAAAATGGCGTCGTTGCTGGGGGCGATTTTTGAACATATTTTATTTGTTTATTTAGCTAGTAGTTCTCTTTATATAAAAACAAAAAGACAAAAAAATAATTTCGTGTGAAGTTTAATTGTTTGGAATTTTTGTTCATGAACTTGTTGGCTTAAAACACATTTAACTCTTGTATAGGTGTTTGAATGCACACAAGGACAAAAGCGAAGAATGAAAATAAGACAAACCCAAGCACGAGTTCAACACCCTACTTCTGCATCAATTAGAAGACAAGTTTGTGCAACGAACAAACCACCCAACTTACTGGACGTACCAATTCAAATGGAGCACCAACGTGACCAAGATCCACTGATCATTCAACATGCAAACCAAGGAAATCAGCAAGCTCGCCCGAGGGGAGCTGCAAATCAAAGACAATGAGCGAATATGAAAAAGCTCGTAGGAGATTGCATAACCCCAACCATCAGCAATTATGATTCACCAATCTATATTCCCAATGGTGAAGGTTATGACTTCGATATCAAAGGGAATCTCATACACATGATTAAAAATGACCCATTTGATAGATATGGTAATCTACATTATCATTTGAGTAATTTTACATAATTATGTCGTACTTACAAGAATGCAGGGGTACCACAAGAAGTTGTGTATATGAAGTTCTTTCCATTCTCCGTAATGGACAAAGCTAAAGATTGGTTGCAAAGCCATGAACTAAATTCATTCTGAAACTAGAAAACTTTTGTCAAGCCATACTTTCCACCGACTAAAGTAAAGAAGATTCTAGACAAAATCAGTAAGTTTGTCCAAATTGATAGTGAATCATTCTATGAGGGCTTGTTGTGTGATTGTCTGCATCACGGATTCAACAAAGTGGAGTTGTTGTCCGCATTCTACGATGGGATGGACAAAAACGATCGAGCACGAATGGACTAAGTAAGCGGAGAAGGTATCATGGAGTTAACCCTTACAGAATGATTCAACATTGTTGAAAAGATAGCTAGGACTAGCCATCAATGTGGAGGAGAATGCAACCACTTAAAGAAGAACCAAAATGACCCAAGTTCAAAGTCAGTCACGAAAGACGACTTAGACGCTCTTGCAATGAATGTGAAGGCTTTGGCACATTCTATTGGAAACATGAAACCAAAGAAGAGAAGAGAACAACAGGGAGTTTACGAAATGAGTGAACTGAAGGAGGATGTCTACCACTCAAGAGGAGCAAACTTAGAAGATGATGTTAACTATGTAGCTTGAGGACCGCCCTTACATGCAACCTCCAATTCAACAAAGACAAGTAAGGTTTTATCCTGACACGAAACCGTCAACATCAAATCAGTACTATGATTCCCAAAACCAACAAAGGACCCAATACTAAGTAGGTAATAAGTCAAGAGGACAATTTTTCAATGGCTCGAACAACAATCAGAAGTACAGCTCGAGGCAAGAGGAAAGGAAGCAAGAATAACCGTCATTAGCTCAACTAATGACGCAAATGATAACAACACAAGCTCAACAAAGTAAGGACATTCAATACTTGACATCCGAGCTTCAACAAGAAAGAGCAGCCTAGATGCTTGAGATAAAACTTATGCAACAAGCGTCAAGCTCTTTAAGAAACCCTGGAAAATTACCTTCGCAACTCGACGTAAGATCTGTTGATGTTAACGCCATTACACTTAAGAATGGAAAGGTACTCAAGGAACCGAAGGGAAATGAGAAAGCCTCAAATCAAGGTCAAGGAGAATGCTAGTTTCAAGAGATTTGCTTAGATTTTGGCAAAGTTGCATGTGACCATTCCATTCACTGAGGTAATATCAGAAATGCATATATATGCTAAATTTCTTAAGGATATTATCACACATAGGCGTGAGTTAATAGATATTGATCATATTACCTTAGTTGCTAATTGTAGTGCATTCATACAACATAACATACCTAGAAAAGTTAAGGATTATGGTTCGTTTACTATACATATTTTATTGGGAGATGTAGACATTGAAGATGCATATGTGACCTAGGTGCTGAAATTTCAATTATGCCATATATTTTTATCAGAAATTGAACATAGGAACATTAGCAGAAACATCTCTTGTCCTTAGACTTGTTGATAGATAAAAAAAGAGTCCTCGTAGGTGTTCTATAAGATATGCTTGTTAAGATAGGAAATTTTTATATACCTGTAAACTTTTATGTGCTTAAAATGGATGATAATTCACATGCTGAGATACCTATCATATTTGGAAGACCATTTTTAAACACAGTCAAGGCATTGATAAATTGTGATGATGGGTCAATATAATTAAATCTAGGGAACGAGAAAATAAAGTTTTATTTCTCTATGATGTTTAGTCACCCACATGCTATAAGGACTATGAATTGGTTGATAAAGATGATATATTTGATGATGATGATGACGATGGTAATGCCAATACTTGTGAACTAACCCTTGCTAAAAGCTTGGATTTATATAATCTAAATTGAGGGAGAAAATGTGCGCCATTCGAGAAGGGATACTAGCAAAGGACTTCTCGAATGTGTTTCTTATAAGAAGACTCGGCTACGTCCTTGCCAGGACGTTAATCATTCTAGTAAGTTTTTAAATTTTGTTTTTAAATTTTTAGATTAGTTAGAAAATAGTTAAAACCTAAGTGTGTAGTTGAAAAGGCGTGAATTGATCGAGTATAATTTTACTCGTCCAAACTGAACGAACAAGCGATATTTATTTGGTCGAGTAAAACCACCATTCGACCGAGTAACGCGAGTAGATTAGGTCTGCTCGATCGAGCTAAATCTCGCTCGGTCGAGTAAGAACGAGCGTCACGAATAAAAAGGGGCTATTCGGTCGAGTAGATGTTCTACTCGACCGAGTCGCTGAATGCGCTTAGAAACCAAGAGGCCTTATTCGGTCGAGTAGCGTCTTTACTCAAACGAACAGAAACAAAGCGAACAAACAGAGAGCACCTATTCGATCGAGTGAATGTTTTACTCGACCGAATTGGTTGCTCATCTTCCCCATGTTTTGACAGACCACCCCTACTCAGTTGAGTAAGATTTTTTCTCGACCAAGCAACACTTAGTTAGGAAATAAATATAAATAAAAGAACGTGAGTTATTGAAACCGCGCCAACCCTACTTTTTCCCAAACGAGCCACCGCTGGCACTGTCCCTTTTAACGAGATTTTCTTTTTCAATTCAATTCTTCCCCAATTCCTTATATTCTCAACCCCAATTCGACACAATATGGAGCTCAAACCAAGGAAAATGAGCAAAGGCAGAGCCCGAAGAGGAGTGGGAGCCTAAGCCAGAATTATGGTTTGACCCCAGCCTCACCTACCTATTGGAGCAAATTACGCACAAAGAACGCAGGGCAAAGATACTGATGGGGCCAAAAAAAAAAAGAGGGATCTAGTGAGTCCCCTACATCATAACATCCCTACAATGGATAAATTGGGCATTTTTATGAGGTTAATGCGGCTTTCGTGAAAGCCGGATTACCCTTGGAGTTCACTAATGTCATGTCCCAGCTACAACAAATTGGCGGTTAAATTTGTTTAAACTTTTGAGCCAGGCTATGGAGAAGATGGCTTATTGATGAGTCATATTTATACGCTCATCTAACAGCTTTAACTCATAGGTTTCAGTGCATTTGTCTATTCGGAATTACTGGTTTTGTTTAGTTTTACATTTCAGATGTACGAGAACAAGCTAGATTAGAAACGGAGCTTAACGCATCATTTTGACGTTAATTAAGGATAAGGGCCACAAGACCTCTCGTGCTAAGGAAGCTTCCAGAAAGAGCATCATTGATCCGTTGGAAATGAAACCCAATCAGTTGGAAAGTAGACTCAAAGAGCTTCAATTCATATTTTAAGCTCGAAGACAGATTCAATTATTAAGAGGGCCGAAAACGAGCAATAAGGCTGATTACGTCGCAAGAGGAAGAGTTGAGGGCCTGAAGAGCACGCGACAGCCTTTGATTTTTCTACTACGCGGACCCGTAGGGAATTTCTGGAAATTCAAGGAAGGTCCGCGTGATAAAATCAAAGGAGTCCGTGTACATGACATTTGCTGCTTCATAAGCTTACTGGGAATTCATTACTGGTCTGTTTGAGACGTACAATATGGTGTTGGAAAGCTAATTCAAAGATCTACAAATCTCTAGTTTGCACCATATTCAAATTCCAAGTTGAGTAGGGCCGAAACAGGAAGACTCGGGCCCAGCAGCACAACAATAAAATAGAAAGCTGTGACAATAAAATTTTAGAAATTTCCTGCAGCGATGGATTTTTTGAATGTTTCCTTCTGCAAAGATATCTTGAATATTACCTTATTTTGACTCTTGGTAACAACTTCTCAAGTATCTTCAAGAATTACCAAGATTGCATTTAGAAATTAGAAAATATCCTCAAATATTTAGAAGAAGCAAAGAAGGTAATCCTCACACTATATATAAGTGTGTTGGGCGTGACACACAAGAAAAAACAGTCCACGCATCAGAGAGAGAGCCGACCAGAGAGAGGAAGCGCTGCACGTCCGACTTTTCATTTGGTTTTTCATTCTGTTTCTTTATTATTAATTAGATGATGCATTTTGTTACGATTATGCGTAGCTAAATTTATTGTCGCAGTTTGAGACACACGCTTGTGACGAAGCTGTTTTGAGACTCGTTTTTAATTTCAATTTTATTATCTTGCATCAATTCATATGCTTATTATCATGATTTTGGCTTGATAAGATTATTGAGTACTTACCTAGGATTTATCTTGTGATAGTTGGATTCTACAGTTGACTTATTTGATACTTTATCGTGAGAATAAGTAAAACATTAGAAATTGTGCATTAATGTTTGCCCATTATTATAACTCGCTTGATTTTTAATGCTACTTTATCATAAGAGTTATATTCACGTTTACCCGGTGAGAACGATATTAGAAGTCATATGCATGTTACCTTTATCAGAATATGTTAGAGTTATGAGATAATATAAACTGCATGTTTTATGTCAATGATAAACAGTGAGTTGCAAGTTGTTGTCTTGAACCGTGTCTTCTCATCATATTGATTACACCTCTGCATTTTTTCTTACTCTGTTTTGCGTTCACACAATTGTCACAAATCCCCAAAGCTTAGTTACTTACAGGAGAATGTTCACTAGCCAATTCCTAGTGGGATCGATCTTGTTTGCCGCTACAGTAGCTGGTCGTAGGAAAATAATTTAATTTGGCGTGTACGACGACGCGTGTCACTCATGCAATAGTTGATTGTACATGATAAACAATGCGTTGTTTATCACTGATGATGACCAATCCATGAGTCTCCTTTTGGGAAAAGGATGACGTAGGAGTAATTTTAACTTGCATAGAGGAACAAAGAGCTTGTAAATAGAACCGGTTAATGAATAAAGGAGCATGGAAGTACATCCATCAATTGATCGCTACACACTTCAACTCTAGAGTTGATGAGGGTAGTCGGGTGACAAGTGAGGACTTGGACTTACTATATTACAAGCGTGCGGAGCACACGATCAATTGGTTGTACTGACAGAAAATACACCAACACATCTCAAATCTAAGAAAAGAAAGTACATAGTGAACTAAGACCTGGACTCCGCAGCAACCAAGTCACTTTCCCCGAGGCCAAAAGTTACCGATCCATCAGATGTACATTGCAGTAGTGGGTCTCCTCTAATGACCTGCTGAAATCCAAAACTCAAACCTAAATTGCTTCACCATTCCATATATATGAAATAGTCATCTTTTACCATTTCGCTGAACAGTCTACTTGAACTACACATAGGGTGGAAGTTGGAGGGAGTTACTTTCTCTTTGTTAAATCTTAAATGTGTTTGTTTACCTGATTATATGCCATGATTAAGAAAGACCAAAAAACTGATTGTTGTGCGTGCCTCCTGTGCATTTTTACATCCCTACAAACTGAATCCTACCCATAAAATAGTAAAAGGGCATTTTCGTCATTTGATATATCGCTAATCAGGATTAGCCAAAAGTAATAATCTATATATATAACAGAATAGCTGAACCGGAGCTCAAAATATGAACTTTCTATTTTTCCCAAACCTTTAAGTTTTTTAATTTATTTTTACACAAACCATGGGCCCAGCCGATCCATTAAAAATTAAAAGTTTAAAATTACACATACCACACGGGTCTGTTTAAATTTACAAAGATCACACGGGCCCAGCCCGACTATTAAAAATTAAATTTACACACAATACCTAGGTCCGGTCCGGTCCGGCCCTATTTATTAAAAATTATAATTAAATATTTAAAATTACACAGAATACATGAATCCATTTAAATTTACACATAATATATGAATCTAGCTCGATACATTAAAAATTAAAAAATAGAACTTTCACACGGGAGGTAGTTTTTCTAAATATAGCAAAACACATTGAAGCCATAGAAAAATCCGAGTTGAAGAATCCACAAGTCACAAACCGTTCCCCGAATTTCGGCTACATTCATCCGCCATCATCCGTTTCGATTTCCATCAACTATTCATTCATTCACTCACTCAATCATTCAATCGGATCTACATCACACTCATTTTGTTCCATCATCTCAATTCCTTACCTTTCAATTGACCTCCAAATTCGAGCTCCCGCGAAACCCTAGAAATCGAAAACAACATCTTTTCATCGATTTGAGATGAATTTCTTCCCCAGTTGTTGATGGATCGAAGATTCTAGCTACTGGGTGTCGGAAAGTCGGCGACTTTATTCATCCTCATCAACGCTGGAGTCGTTTGGTGAGTTAGTTACAGAATTGGAGATGTCGGATTGTGAAGAGGTGAGTGAAGGGTATGACTGTACGGATAACATTCCTGATGAGTGCTTGGCGTGTATTTTCCAATCCCCTTCGTTGACCCCATCCGACAAGAAGAACTGTTCACTTGTGTGTCGGAGGTGGTACGAGGTAGAGGGGAGGAGTCGACAGCGTTTGTCTTTAAACGCTGAAGTGGATTTGACAAATCATTTGGAGGCTTTGCTATCCAGGTTTGATTCCATTACAAAACTTACGCTAAGATGTGATAGGAAGATTGGTAGCATTGACGATGAGGCGATGATGTTGATTTCGAAAGAATGTAAGAAGTTAGTGAGGCTGAAATTGAGAGGTTGTCGAGGGATTACGGATGTTGGTATGGCGTCGTTTGCTGAGAATTGTAAGGGGTTGAAGGGTTTGTCGATTGGCTCGTGTATGTTCGGTGCTTCGGGGTTGAATTCCGTGTTAAATAAATGTTCTTCGCTTGAGGATCTGTCAGTGAAGCGTCTTAGAAGTATGAAGGAGCAGCTGGGGTCGGCTGAGCTGATTGGGCCGGGTCTTGCGGCTGGTTCGCTTAAAACCATTTCGCTTGTCGAGCTATACAATGGTCAGTGTTTTGCGCCATTGATAATTGGAGCAAAAAAGCTGAGAACTTTGCGTTTGTATCGGTGTTTGGGCGATTGGGATAGAGTTTTGGTGTCGATAGGGAAGAAAAATAATAATTTGGTGGATGTGCATTTGGAGAAGATTTGTGTCGGTGATTTGGGTTTAGGCGCTTTAGCTAGCTGCACTAGTTTGGAAGTGCTTCACATTGTTAAAACTCCGGATTGCTCTGACATAGGCATTATCACCATTGCCGAAGGCTGTAAGAATTTGCGGAAGCTTCACATTGACGGGTGGAGAACTAATAGAATCGGGGATGATGGATTGCTCGCCATCGCCCAACACTGTCCCAACATTCAAGAACTTGTTTTAGTCGGCGTAAATCCTACACCGCGAAGTCTTGTTTCTATCGCCACTAATTGCCGAAACTTGGGTAGATTAGTTTTTTGCGGAAGTGAAACCGTTGCTGATGCGGAGATAATGTGCATGGCTGATCGATGTGTCTCCTTAAGGAAGCTTTGCATTAAGGGGTGTCCTATTTCTAACAACACTTTAAAGGCATTGGCACGAGGCTTTCCTAGTCTTCAAAAGGTTAAGGTCACAAAATGCAGGGGTGTGAGTAGAGATGCAGGCATTTGGTTGCAAGAAAATCGAGAATCATTGTTTCTCATTCTGGAACCTGAGAATATTGTCGAGGGTGATACTGTGGGTCTCATCGAAGCTTTGCAGATCGACCCCGATGATTTTTAATCCAACCCGACACAGTTGCTTTTCCCACATATAAAAATAACTAAATGCTGCTTTTATGCAGTGTTATACTAAGTACCTGGAAATCAGGTCAATGAAATGTGAAGAATTTTGTGTGTGTGAGCTGCAGGCATTGGCTGTGGTGCTACCTGCTTCTCTTGTCAAATAATTTGAGTTTATTTTTTCATTAAAATAAATTTGATAGCTTATTTTCTCCTTAAAAAAAAGGATCATAATTAATCCAATTCTCAGCAAGGTCAGTGTTTGGGGGATGGCTGGTTTCATTCTGTTCCGGTTGTAGAGTGATCTGGTGAACCTGATGGTGTGCTATTCGCTGGTGTTAGGTTTGTGGATGTTTAAGAAATTGTAGGTATCAAAGAAACAGGGAGCTGATGGACTTGGGCACACTTGAGAACTTCATAAATTAGTGACTGCCTGTTGTTTTGATAACATTCTAATCAAGTGTTTTTTCTTTGATGAGGCAAAAGCCAAAACAAGATTACCAAAGGAACACTCTAATCAAGTTTTGATCTAAAAGTAGAATGCATATTTGTCTAGCAGGATTCATCTGGATTCTGGGTTGCCCTAAACAGTGGTGAGTGACAAGAAGCGCAAGATCAACGACGAAGAATGCATACAGAAAGAAATAATTTCGAATTCATAGTAGTTCATCTGGGTATCCGGGGAAAAAAAGACTAAAGACTTGACAGAATTGTCTGACAACTGCAGAACTGAAAATGAAAGAAATAATGAGATTTCAACCCAAGGATGGGGCATGTGTATTTTCACTGTCGTGTGCTGGAAGGTCAATGAATACATAAATATGGTACATCTGGGATTTTAAACCCTAAACTAAGGTTTGTGTAACAGGGGATCGTAACAAGGGATAAATCCAAGCTAGGGTTACTCTATATAAACGAAGAATGGGTACTCAGATCGGAAGAAGGCACAGGTGGAGAAGGCCAACTCGAGATTGCTGAGCGGAGCGGATGCAGTTTCGTATGTGAGAGATTTGGGGAAGATTTGTTTGATTGATAACTGAATTGGGAGAGCTGAAGCTCTTAAATACAGACTCGAAATAGACTTGGAGAAAAAGAAATGACAGCTAGGACTCTTAATTGATTGAAATCGAATAGGAATGAGATGAAATATGACCCTGTAACAGATTTCCTGTTACAATAGTTTCCCCCCTCCAGAGCATCCTTGGCCTCAAGAATGGATAATTGAGAGTCCTCAGCTGGGTTCGTGAACGAATTCTGGTGGAGCGTAGAAAGTTGTATAGCCTTTCCAATCTTTTGGAAACGTCATTACAGCTCTGTTTTGCCAAATGAGCACCGTCCATTTTGCTGCAAGTCGAAATTCGGATTGTCGGACGAGCGACTCACAACCTACTACAGTCAGCCCTCTCTATAACAATCATGTTTGTATGTCCAAATCTGGCTGTTATAGAGAGGGGATGTTAAACACATATAACAGTCTGGCTGTTATAGAGAAGGACCCTAACTTCGCACCCATTTTCGGCACTCTTCAGCTCAGAATTTAATTTTGATGTAAACTAGAGAATTGTAGATGATTCGAAGAGTTACAATTCTCTAGTTTACGTTGAAATTAAATTCTGAGCCGAAGGGTTCCGAAATTAGGTGTGAAGTTACGATTCAGTTTAAAACAACATTGAACAAAACAGATTTGACCTTTGCTGCTTAGGAGACTTGCTGTGAACACATTACTTGTCCGTTGGAAATGTTTTATATATCGTTAGAAAGCTTATTCAAAGAGATACAATTATCTAGTTTACGTTGAAATTAAATTTTGAGCCGAAGGGTTCCGTTATTAGGTGTGAAGTTACGGTTCAATTTAAAACAACGTTGAACAAAACAGATTTGACATTTGATGCTTAGGAGACTTGTTGTGAACACATTACTTTTCCGTTGGAAATGTTCTATATATCGTTAGAAAGCTTATTCAAAGAGCTACAGTACTCTAGTTTATGTCAAAATCAAATTCTAAGCCGAAGAGTGTCGAAAATGGGTGCGAAGTTACGGTGCTATATAGTATAACAGCACTCTTCGGCTGTTATAGAGAGATGATTTAGTGAAGGGTGATTTTTCAGAGAATGGATGTAGCTGTTATAAACAGAAGCCTGTTATAGCGGGAGAAATTTGGCTAATAAAAAATGGTATTGACCAAAAGTAGCTGTTATAACGACAAATCTGTTATAAGAGGTGCTGTTATAAAGGGGCTGACTTGTATACTTATAATTTTATTATAAATAAACTAGAATATTAGCTAAAAGAGGTCAGACAATCATTAGCATTCTTAATTTTAATAATTAATTGTGCAAAATCATCTGTATAATATAGTAATTTGTACAAAATCACCCCTATAAAAACATTTTTCACTTAGCCACCTATATAAAACTTCAACTTAACAAATGACCATCTTGGTTAAGTGAGTTTTTTTACAGTGATGATTGTGTGCAAAATTATATATTATACAGATGGTTTAACGTAATTATTTTTAATTTTAAATAAATTGTCTAATTGTGAGCCCGTACAATTGAACTTCCGAGCTCTTTTCACATGGTCTAAATCCAAGTTCAACCTCTTTCTTTCCCCTGACCTCCTTAGCTCAGGAGAGCTGTCCCTGAAGATCATAAGGCCCTTGTCTTGCGGTACCTATGTCATGCAGCTAATTAAGGCCCGCGACTAAAAACTTAAATTTACATTCATTTTATTTTTTGAAAAGTAAATCTACAACCAATCAGTAAGCGCCATGTGAAAATAGCACATTGTATTATTGAATCGGCTCCTCCCGCTGCAACCGCACCTGCTCGTTAAACTTCCTGATGAACGCTTCGACTCGCTGATTCAGCTCGTCCTGACTCGGTGATGACTCCCGTGTCAACTCCACCCCCATCCGGTGAGCCCTGGCCGAAGCCGACAACCTTGGATCGAAAGCCGGCATGTCCTTGTAGTTGAAAGTCTCTGACTTAATTGACTTACGTTGACTTTCAAATTCACTTGTGTTAATCTGACGGCTCTCATCACTCCACGTGTCCAGCTCCGTCATCTTACGGCTCTCGGTTATCTTACTCCACGCGCTCTCCAGCGTCTCCGTCGGCGCTTCTTTCAAGTCTGAGAGATGTCCGGCCGTACGAGGATTACGTTCCGACATGAAACTTGAGTTTTTCCGCAGAGTGATTTTTGCAAGATTTTCTGCCTTATTCAGTCTCATCGTCTTCTCCGTAGTAGCTTTCGGCTCTGCAACTTCCGATCTCAAAGAGGCCGCCTTTACATTATTTCCCACTTCTGGTGGCGCCCAAATGCCTCTGCTCTGTGCCTCAAACACCACCATCTGCATCGGCAACGGCGTCCCCATAACATAAACTTCATCGGGAACAGAGTGTTCAACAACCGGAGCAAAACTTGCCGGCGGAAGTGTATGGTGGTTGTAATTATAACTTTTAGTAGTAGAGTGGTTTTGATAACTGAAACCAGCCTGTTGGAAACGGGACGAGGCAGCAACGGCGATGATGATAAAGTTAACGAGAAGATAAAGATAAGGAGGTTTCAGACACGTTTGAAAACAGAGCATTGCAGCTTCAGCTAACTCTTTTATTGCTGGAACTAGCAGATTCAGAGCTAAAACCATCGACGCAAAGCTGCAAAACACGAAGCCAGCTTTCATTGACGAAAAGAATGAAGAAAGTTCCATTTTTTATGATGAATTATGCCGACTGAGATCCGGTGATTTAAGTGAGTGAAAAAAAACAGGGGAATGGATGAGATGGTCGTTGATGCGGTTGTTGTGTGTGTGTATTTATAATGATCAAAACGGTTATGTTGGGATTTCGTAACGCGTTTTGTGAGTGCATGTGAGGCGTTGATTTTGTGGGTTAGGAGGTGATGGATGGTTGAGTTTTGATGTTGGAGTTTGGCGGGCCGGGTTTTTTTATTATCCGGTTTGTTTAGCGGTGGGGTCTTGTTTTGTGATCTGATCTTGTTTTGGGTATTTTGAGTTTGAGGACAAGAGAAAGAGATTGAGTTAATATTTGTGGAATTTGTATTTTGACATTTGTTTAAATGCAAAAGTGAAGTGTTCTTTTTATTTATATTATTTAAAAAGATAAAGAAGAAGTAGAAAATGTATTTTACATTTATTTAACAAAGACGCGTCAAAATTATAATTTGTTGATCAAATTATTCATGTGGTCTTCATGATAAAAATATCTTTCTTGATTATACATAAGTGGCGGTCTATGAAAAATGAAATATAGGATGTGTTCTCTGATTATACGTGCTTGATATGTAAGAATATGTGTAACGATTGGAGATCAAAAGTAACTTTATTTATATTGAACTTTTTTTGTAGTTAGTAATCACAAATGGTCTATCATTTTCCTTCTAGATTTTGCTCAATACTACAATTTAACATGGACTCTAGTGATAACAACAAAGTCTTTTCAAAGAGCATCGCTTCCACAAACATATAATCATAACACATGTCTTGATCTCTTATTCAACAGGTTGGTGGTTCAATTTTTCTTATTGTATCTATGATATGAGTTTAAGATTGTTAGATCCTCGATTGTTAAATTTTAAAGTTAATTGTGAATCAAAAGAAATTCCTTAATATTTTAGCTTTTTAGATATTAATTTAAACACTCTCCGTCCATATTTGTTCTTTTTATTTCCTCTTTTTAGTCAGTTCTCTCTTATTTTATCTCTTACAATACAATCTTCATCCTACTTTATTCTCTACATAATTATTTTTCATTTTCTTACACTCACGCATTCATTTTTTTAAATTTCGTGCCCACAATCAAATAAAGAGAACAAATCCGGACAGATAGAGTATTATTTTAGAATAACGTCAACCATTAAAATGGCGTCATTGACGTGTTTCAACTACAATACTAAAAATATTCTTAGGACATTGGTGTAAATCTTTGTGTATTACTAATTTGACGTAAAACTTTTAGTGGTCAATTTTTTTTTCACTATTTAGTTCAGATTGTACCAAGAAATTCGTCACACTTTTGACAGGTACGAATCAATTTTGCTAAAAGTCAAAGGAGAGTATCTTGCTAGTGCAATAAATTACTACTGTACGTAAGATATTACCTACAGCCTACAACAATAAAAAAATATCTTCCACATTTTAATACTGAAGTACAAGCCATGCATGATGCGTATACAGAGATTAAAGAGTAATAAGGTACGTTTTCAGCTTACAATTCATTCAAAAATTCGTTTATTTTATTGCTTCTGTCTTCGAAGATACATCTCACACGTAAAGGGACCAGGAATTTAGGTGCACTAGAAGGGCGTGTGATATATATTAATTGTTTGTTTAATTTTGGCTCTTAGAGGACGTGTCACTCCTATAAATTCTCTACTTTTAATTAAACTTTTTACTCCTTTATTTCTATAAATTTTGAATATTTGACCGCTGTATTGTGAAATTATAAGCATGATTTTATTCTTAAATTTATAGAAAATATATATCAAAACATACTTTACTATTTCTGTTTTGCTTTTTTATATAATTTCTTTTACGAAATGAGAAAGATTTTCAGAAGTGATGCAAACATCACTTTGACTGATACCATGTCACTTTCAAAACTCACCACCTGCATTCATCCCATAAATAAAATACACAGTAAACTGGAAAATATCTTGGCTGCAATTGAGAAATACTTCAATAGTATTATTTCACTTCCCAGTTATTTATTAATTATTAAGCACTTCTTTGAGTTTTCGTAACGCTTGATTTGTCTTCTTGTGGCACATAGTGCATGCCTTGAATGTAAATGTTGCGTTGCATCTATTCTCAATTTACTCCCAAGTGCCAAGTGCTACACTTGTCACCACTTGTGTGTGTAAACATGCACTATAATATGTCTCAATAGTCAAACAAAACTAACATAACAACTAATGAGAAGAATGAGAAACAGACACAATTTGTTTGATACAGTGTCTCGACTATCGACTAAGACATGAAACCAACATCGAGATTATTTACAACGTCCATCTCGGAATGAGCTGACAAAATCAAAGTTAAAATAAAATATAGATGGAATTTACACATATATGTGAGATTACATGCGTTTTCCCATCATTTGTTAGCCTAGTAATAATAAGCATGTATTATAAATCATACATCTTGACTTCAATTCATGCTAGGTATTAAAACAGTGAAGCATTTAGCGGGTTGAATATTTTATATAAAAATACATACATTTTGACACAAATTATGGAAATAATAAATGTCGCTGGCTACCTCGATTCCTCGAACCGTTGCCCTTTAGTTTTAAGCACAATAATCGCCATTTTATCGGGGAAAAAAATTGCGAAAATGTAAAAGAAATCAAGTAATCTATATAAGGAATAGTGTGTAAGATATGATTTCACTTGATCTAGGTGTTTCCAAAGTCACTCGTATGTTTTTTGAAATATTTTTTAAATCGGAATAATATAATTGGTGTGACTTTTGATGATTAGAAATATATGGATAATTATTTGTAAAAAAAATCATATTAGTGTGATTTTAGAAATATCATGAATAAATGAATGATTTTAATAATTAATCCTATTTTTATTCAAAACTTAGGTTTTGTGTTGTCGGCTGTCATATGCTTATTAGACTTGTGAGCAATCTGAGTCTGTATGTGGATATTTTGAAACATTAAATGACAAGTTGGTTGTTACTTGTTAGGTCATTATCAATTTTGCATTCATGCTGAGGGTGTCGGTTCAATTTATAGTATATGATAATCCGTATTTAATGGACCAAATTGAGGAGGAAACTTCCTCAGTTACGGTTTGATATGGGAAATTCTTGGATACAGACAGAAGTCCACATTTAATGGGCTACCTTTTCAGAACCTGCGGTTGTCAGAATCCAGATTTCATTCCATTTTTTAACCACACAAGTAACCTCAGGAGTCGAGAATATTTGGTCGGTCCATATGTAACTTAGAAGAATGTCCACCATTACATTAACATTAGTGTTATTTTTGGTAGTACAATTCAATTTCAAATCAATAAATTAGGCAAACAAGGTTGTACCAATTTATTTAGATCGTGGACTCATAATGGATTACGGTGGATTCCATGATCATTTTTCAACAATGTGGTCTAGTGGTTGAATGTCATGAGATTTCAAGGTTAAAGGTTCTGACCCGCTAAATATTTAACTAATTAAAATGAAGTATTTATCTATTTAGGTCTAATCCTAATAAAATGGGTAGGACTTAAATGTACTACTGCATTGCATGTCCTACCTTTCAATGTTTCGATCACGTATTCTCACATTAAAAACTCTAAGGTTCCATTTGGTTGTGGAAAACAAGTGAGAAAAAAATATTTAAAAAAATGTTTTGTCCATGAAAGTTGTAAGGAAAATTTGATCTCATTTTGGTATTTTTTTATTTTTTTATCTTTACAACCAAACACACATTTTATTTTCACACAAAATTTTTCTTTAATTTTTTCTTTCTCCCCATTTGGCTGCAGGAAAAAAGAAGAAAAGAAAATTTAAAGAAAAATAATTTTCTCATGAGAAAGTTGTAAGGAAAATTTAATCTTATTTTGCCTATTTTTTCATTTTCTCCTTACAACCAAATACGTATGTTCATTTTCGGTAAAAAAATTCTTTCAATTTTTTTCTCACTTTTTCTCCCGCAACCAAACGGGGCTAAGAGTCTAATACAGTCAATCAAGCAAAAGGTTGCGGGACAAGATTAAGAGTGACTACATAGAAGTCAGATGAACACGAGATGACGCAACAACAACATACTAAATACTTTGACAAAGTATGGAGACCTGTACGTAGGTCAAGTGACTTGATCAGATCTTGAATGTTGGGCAGTTATTGTAGCGGATAAATGCAGGTAGGAGCTACTAGTACAAGTGAATCAATGGGAAAGATACACTTGCTGAAAGCTAACTAGACCATCTCACGCCTTAAATGGCTTATTAGGATTTACGCGGTGCAGTGTAGTAGCTTTATGATAAGCAACAACAATGGTCCACGATTACATATGAATCTTCAGATTTTGTGCAGTCAAACAATTTGTTCACAATTTATATTTGATTAAAAATCTCAAATGGTAAGAGTTTTTTGAAAATTGAACTGATTTACTGCAATCACAAGAGCAACATCAACAATATACATGGAGCTCCAAAAGTTCTCACATAAAAAAAGGATGGAGGTGGTGGTGGTGGTGGAGGATGAGGAGGTGGTGGACGAGGAGGTGGTGGTGGATGATGAGGTGGAGGTGAGGGAGGAGGGGTGGTGGTGGTGGTGAGGGAAGAGGGAGCGGAGACTTTGATGTATTTTTTTCATTTTTAATTTGATCCCTAAAGTTTTTAAAATTATGATTAAGAGATCAATTACCTTTAGTTATGACGGAGGATGTTGAAATGATAACGACGTAAATATGAAGATTAAGTGTGAAAATTAAACTGAAGGGTGTTATCTGAAAAAATACTACAGATACGAATTTTATTCTATAATTAATTCTAAAAAAAACTTGCTTGGGGAACCGTTGTTTCAGAAAATGGCCCATCTCACCTGCAAAACAATACTCAACATGATGGAAGGCTACTGGTTCCCTGCAAGATAGTTATAGAGATGGTGCATCTGTGTGCGATTGTATTACTCTCGTGTTTTTTTCTGGTTTGCTTCAACAGTAAAATGCCACATGATCAACTTTGCAGTATTACATACCTTTTGACTGAACAGCTGTGCAAAATGAAAAGAAGATATATGCAAATAAATTAAGATGGAGTAATCCGACTAATCCAAACCCACTCCTCATGAAATATGACGACCAAGAATTTTATCCAAGGCAGTCCATTATGATTATCTACATTAGTCTGCTTGAAGCTTGAAGCTTGAAGCTTGAAGCTTGAAGCCTGAAGCTTGAAGCATGCAAGACTAGTGGTTCGTGACAGTTCGTGTTTGGTTCCAGGAAAATGACTAGTAACGAAAAGCCTCGACAATATGCGTTCGCGGAAGCTGAGAACAATTGACTATTGTGATCACTCAAACAAACATGTTCAAGCCACCACCAAGTTAGGTACTTCCCAAATCGGAAGCAGATTTAGTTTAAAATCTATCAAATGGGCAGCTGGGCTAACCACAGACGGGAATTAAGACGATAATATCTCAAAGATGAGGATACGCTCATCACTCCAAACCAACCAAATGCAATCTTTCAACATGGAGACGCATCAAGTTTGATCCTTTTCATCGATTCTGAACCTCAAATGTGAGTACCACTCCAAATCCCCAACTGGGTAATATCAAAACTGATAAAATGTTGCTCAGTTCAATTTAGAATCAAACGAACCCTAAAAAGGCCAACTCCGCCCAATTCCCAAATCATTTATGATTTCGCATTCCGGACGTCACGCAAACGCACATAAATACAAATCCACTGAACCGTGCGGCCGATGAGTGCGTAAAGGTCGTAGCTTTTCACAGTTTTCTGGTCCTCCGGCAACGTTTCTGTAACGTGCGGTTTGCGATATTCAGTCACATCGACACCGATTGGATTAATATGATTTCACAATAAATAGCAAATCATCACTAGTAGGTTCCAGTGGTGGAGGTGGAGATGGATTTCGGGGAGTGTGAGAGGGGCTTTGATGATGAGTTGGAGGTTGCTGTTAGAGTTGTGCAGATGGCTAGCACGCTCTGTCAAACACTGCAGGAGAAGCTAGCTGATTGCTGAGGATGATATTTCTCTAGTGACAATTTTTAGTAGGTAACATGTTTTCTGTTTTGTAGACGTTTTTATTTATTTATGTTTGTGTTGTTGTCTGAGATTTAGTCTTTGAAGAAATTAGTGTAGATCGTGCCATTGTGGAACAGGTAGGATCTATCTAACGGGTTCGGGAAAGAAAATGTATCAGTTGTAGTGGAAGAGGATACTAAGAGGTTGAGGGAGGCTGAGGCAAAGGGTGTATTAGGTTCAGTGGTTGAAGCCGTGACTGAGTGCTTAGGTGAGGCATGGATGTTTGGATTGGAGGTTGCCAAAGTACCACTTGGGATGACAGACGTTGTTGAAGCTATTAGTAGATGTAACTCGGTTGGAGGGATGAAAGTAAGGTTTTGGGCACTTAACCAAGGGATTTGTGCGAGGGGATCAATTTGCCTTTGCGTTGGCTTTGGTGGAAATTGGTGAGATGGTGCTCGGTGTTCTTGGGTGTCCTAATTATCCAATGAGGAAAGAGTGGTTAAATTATCAACATAGGTATTATAGACTTGTGTGTAAGCTGACTCCCCCTTCCGCAGAATCCTGGGACAAAGGTTGTGTGTTTTATGCCAGGAGAGGGAGCGATGAAGCCTGGATGCAGCCCTTGGTGTATGAGGGTAAGATTTGTTCATGGCCTAATTTGGCTAAGCGTGTTCGAGAATCATCCACAGTTGATCCAGCCACGGCAACATTCTGTGAGCCATTTGAAAAGGCAAATACAAGCCATTCCTTCACCGCAGGCCTAGCAAAAAGCATTGATGTCAGGCATGAAACTCCGCAAACCCAAGTGTCTGAGTTTGATTCTATTCCATCTTTCAGCATCATCATCACACACGTTTGATTTCTTTTTGTATGCAGGAAGCAGCCATTACGCGTAAACAACATGTTGAGGTATGCCGCCATTACATGTGGAGATGCAGACGTATTCATGAAGTTTGCAAGGACTGGCACTGGATACAAAGAGAAACTATGGGACCATGCAGCTAGAGTCGTAATCATACAAGAAGCAGGTGTTGTAGTAAGTAGTAACTGTGACGCTGGAGGGAATCCCCTTGATTTCTCAAGAGGTGTATTCTTAGAAGGCTTAGATCGTGGCATCAGTGCCTGCGCCAACGCTGAAATGCATGGCAAGATAGTTCAAGCTGCCTCCTCTTGTCCATGAAATACTTGTAGCAGCTGATGTGCATAAGATAATGATGCTAGTGACATGTGAGATAATATCAGTCTTGTGGCCTCCGGAGATTCAAATTGGATGTGGCCTCTGAAAACCAATAATGGAAAAATAATAGAATGATGTCAAAAAAAATTGGAAATGATTCACAAGAAAGACAGCGCCGGAGTTTTGGTCATTAGATATATATACACTCAAAGGAAGCTTGTGCGAATGTAAGTGATTTGATGTGATTCTCTGTACCTTAGGGACCGATGTCTGGTTTAGTGAGCGGTGCTAGAATGCTGCCCTGGCTGCACCTCTTGCTGGGTACATGAATGCTTGCTGCACACACAGATAATGACAGGGTTAAGTTCAAACAGTATTCAAGAGATGAGTTAACTACACCGGCAAATTGCTGACTCTATGGACTTCCAAGTTGAGAACGACGACAATTTCACGACGGAATTGAATAAAAAATTGTACAGGAGGGAGGTAGGCGTGAGAGAGGAACGTACAGAGAATGGAATGCATGTTTCGGAAATATAATTTACAGCGTAGCTCCGAATAGCAGCTAAATATTCTGAATCGTAATTCTTTTTATTAAATCTCCTCCAAGCTATCTTCAAAAATTGTTGAAGAAGTCGCTTCTCATTTTTGCATCAAGTATGGAATGCATGTTTGAAAATGAATTATATTATCATTTCCACAGTAATAGATAAATATTTATACAAAGTTAAAATAATAATCTGGATTCAAATATAAAATAAATAAAAATTCGATTCTAATTATGCGTCCCAATTTCACCTTCTCCGAACAAATCTCATTTCGGTAAACGATGTCGTTCGACGCCTTCAGCAACGACGGGAACAATCTCACGCGATCCAACTCCACACCTTTCGATGACGACCACGGCGGAAGCTACAACGCCTTCGACGGTACTTTCGCCAGTTTT
Source organism: Echeveria elegans (assembly GCA_035048345.1). Taxonomy (NCBI): domain Eukaryota; kingdom Viridiplantae; phylum Streptophyta; class Magnoliopsida; order Saxifragales; family Crassulaceae; genus Echeveria; species Echeveria elegans. The sequence continues at coordinate 28,769 of JAWWMW010001357.1, forward strand.
ACCGGACCCGATGGGATCGTGGACGAAGACTATGTAGCTGTTAAAGGAGGAGGAGGAGATCGGACTCCGTTCTGATTTCCTGGTGACGATGGAGTGACTGTGGAGCATGAAAGTGTTGATGATGGTGATTATGGGTTTGGATCTGGTGGTAGTAACCCTAGCTATGGCCATTTTGAGTCGGTGTCGAATGGGAACGGGAATGGACAGGCTTATGTTTTTGGTGGTGAAGATGGTCCCGTGCTTCCGCCGCCGAATGAGATGCAGGAGGAAGGTTATGCCCTCCGGGAATGGAGACGGTGAGTGTCTTTTTGGCTTTTGCTTTTTACAGTTATTTTGTTGATATTGGGTTTTTTTAGGATTTGTCTGTTCTTGCTAGATCTAGGGATTGTTTTCAGATTTATAGTTTGATCTTTGAATGCTGATATTCAAATTGGAAATAGTTCAAAGGTTTATTGGGTATGCATTAATATGCTTTATGCTACCATCACTGGTTTCTATTTGAATCTTGAAATGAATAAGATCCGGATTTGTTGTTTGTACTGCGATGATCTGATAGTGTATGGTAAATCTTGTGGCTGGCTGCTAGTTTCAGATTGAAGCACAAGATCCGGATAGACGTGTGTGTTTACCAGACACATGCTTTTCATGAGCTTCTAAATATAGAATGTTATCACGAGGATTTGAAAGCTTAAGTTAACAAATTGGCAATGGGTGCTGGTTTGAGCATATAATTGATATGGTAGTTTGCCAGTTATGTTGTTTAATCGTAAAACTGTTGACGACTACTTGCAAATCAATAGATGTAGATACATTAGCTGCACAATGCAAGTTGTTAACCATTGCATCAATTAGTCAACGCTATTATCGAAAAAACGCTTCTGAGGTCATTCTATGTGGCCTGCTCAATCTTAATTGTATTTTGATACAAGGGTATCAAAATGGACAACATAGAAATATGTGGCTTGGTGAATCTTAATTGTATTTGTAGTATATTACTTCCTTACGACCCTACCTCCACGATCACCTTCCAACAGGAAGGCTTCAATTTCAAATACCCTCGTAATTTTTCTTTTATGCGCTTGGTCGGAATCTCTATTGATGCTATTATTTCATTTTAAGAATTGTGTGGTTCAGTACTAGTTTAAGGCGGTACGGATGCGGATATTATTTGAAGTTTTTTGTTTGTTCCTGTACACCACTGACATGAAGTGGTAGCTCGTGATCAAGCCGTATGTTTAGTTTCAGAATGGTTCCTTACTTTCTTTTTGCATAGGAATTCCCCCTTAAGCATCTCTTTTGAAGTATCTTGTAAAAGATGACTAGAAATCAAGTCCTATGGGCATCCTTTTTTTTTTCGCTGCCTAATGTGTTACCTTCCTCTCATCTGTTTTGTCGTTACAATTTATAACCATGGGTTTTTTGCCTTTGTGGCATAGCCTTAATGCCATTGAACTTGCTGTGAAGGAGAGGATTGAGAAAGAAAAGCGGATTCAGATCATTTTAGATGCTGAAGAGTACATCCAAACCTTCTATGAGAAGAGAAAGACTAATGTTGAAAGCAGGAAAGTCCAGAACAGGGAGAGAGAGAAGGTAAGACAAATAACCAGCTTCCGAATTTCAGTATTTTATATTTAAGTCATAGTTGGTGCTCAAACAGCTCTCTTTTTTACACGCAGCTGTACCAGACTACTCAAGAGAAGTTCCACAAAGAAGCTGACAAGCAATACTGGAAGGCAATAGCTGAGCTTGTTCCGAACGAGGTTCCCAACATTGAGAAGAGGGGTGCCAAGAAAGACAAAGATAAGAAACCGTCAATCACAGTCATCCAGGGACCCAAGCCTGGGAAACCAACTGATCTCTCAAGGATGAGGCACATTCTCATTAAGCTAAAGCACACACCTCCACCTCACATGATCCCACCTCCACTCAAGCCTGCCACAAAAGATGCCAAGGATGGTAAAGATCCGAAAACTGGCAAGGAAGGAGTTAAATCCGCCTCACCAGCCAAAGATGCCCCTGCGAGTGGAACCCCAGACGTGTCTGCAAAAGATGTTCCTGTTTTGGCTGATAAACTACCTGTCGCTGCTGAACCACAAGTGGCTTCTGCGTGAAAATCTGCCCATCACTGTTTTAGTGATTGTTGTTGCTATGCTTTGGATTCTAAAATTAAAGTCATTCCTACTAATTTCCTTGATCTCAGTCTCAGGTTTTGAGACGGTGCTGCTACTTTGTACGGCTCATTTCTTACTGGTGTTTGATATCAAGCTGCAGTTGGTATTTGTTGTTTATCATCTTTGAAAAGTACCCTACCCCCTCCTCTACCAGCCCTCCGTGGACCGTGGCTACAAGCATTCAGAATACTTTAGTGTAACCTTGTTAGGTTTAAGGCTCTCAGATTCCATTTTCTCAAACAGGAATAGCGCAGAGAAGAGTTTTTATTCAATTCCGTCGTGAAATTGTCGTCATTTTCAACTTGGAAGTCCATGTAGTCAGCCAGTTGCTGGTGTAGTTAACTGATCTCTGGAATACTGTTTGAACTTAACCCTGTCATTATCTGTGTATGCAGCAAGCATTCATGTACCCAGCAAGAGTTGCAGCCAGGGCAGCATTCTAGCACCGCTCAAAATTATACATTTCCACGACAAACTAAACCAGACATTGGTCCCTGAGGTACAGAGAAGCACATCAAATCACTTACATTTGCACAAGCTTCCTTTGAGTGTATATACATCTAACGACCAAAACTCGGGCGCTGTCTTTCTTGTGAATCATTTCCATTTTTTGACATCATTCTATTATTTTTCCATTGTTGGATTTCAGAGGCCACATCCAATTTGAATCTCCGGAGGCCACAAGACTGATATTATCTTACATGTCACTAGCATCATTATCTTATGCACATATGCTGCTACAAGTATTTCATCGACAAGAGGAAGCAGCTTGAACTATCTTGCCATGCATTTCAGCGTTGGCGCAGGCACTGATGCCACGATCTAAGCCTTCTAAGAATAC
>JAWWMW010001357.1:31880-58026 GCA_035048345.1 Echeveria elegans
ATGTCCGGTTGCTTGATCCTCAAGCTTAGTAATTGAGTATGTAATTTACTAACAACAATTTCCAGGAACTGACCATTCGAGACACTTTCAAACCTCTTTCTGTTTTGGCGAGTCCAATTTTGCTTCATGTCATTTGGGTCAAAGAATACTTTTTTTAATATAAAAAGTGAATTTCATAAAATAAAAACATCTTAACAATAACCATTCCTTAGAGAACGAGTTATTTCTTTGGAAATAATATACAAGTTAATAAATATAAGCTCGTGAACAACATGCAATTGTAACAACAAGAGACTGGTCATTTAATTTCGGTCGAAAGATGCGATAAACGTGCAACAGCAAATTTAAAATTTAATTGTCAACCGAGTTAGGCATTAGAATAATAAAAAGTCAACTCACTATACTAGTGTGGCATTTGAGTTTGACTATGTAAATTAATCAACAAAAACTCAATAAGATACACCGGAAGTACATAAAAATGACATAATTCTAATGGGGTAGTTTATTTATTTGAGTTAATTCCAAATTATTACATGGAAGTTGAATAAAATTGAAATATTTTATGCCCGTTTGGTTGCGGGGAAAGAGAAGAGAAAAAAAAATTAAATTTTTTTTTTGAATGAAATAAAATATGTGTTTGGTTGTCACAGAATGAAATCAAATTTTTCTTACAATTTTTTCATGAAAAAATTATTTTTTCTTTAATTTTTTTTTATTTTTTTTCTCCAACCTAACAAACTTAGTAAAGTATAGTATTAATTAAGAGAGAAAGTCAACAAGCATGACAAAAATCGAGTAAAGGTTTTCTTAGGTCTGTGTCGTTGAAAGGACCGACACATTAAAATTCAAACCGTTTGTGTTTTTTTTCTTCCTAATTTATGTTTCCTTTTCCCACGCAACCCTCTCTACCAAAAAACCCCTCCACGTGGCATTCCTTCATTCGTTGACTTCCAGATCCCTCAAGACATTATAAATGACTTAATCAACACTCGCCATTTCAACTAATCCCTTGCACCAATTTCTCTCTTCCTCTCATCTCACTACTCATCACGGCCTTCAAGCTATTCCGGCCATCAGAGTTCGTACGAAAAGCCAAAATCGTTACACACAAATCAAATTACAATGAGAAGTGATAGGATCGAGCCGCGTTCATATTCCTCAAAATCATACATTTTCATAATATCTCTGGTTCTGTTATCAAGCTCTTTAGTGAGTGCTTCTCGACCATTTGCGATCCAAAAAAAAGAAAACAGTAGAGTTGATAAATTGACCAGTCCTGATCAACTGGACTCGAGCCATGCCGTGAGATCAATAAGGCACATGCTACTAGCGGTCAAGAACTCCGGACCAAGCACTGGCGAGGGGCACAATACTGTTGAGTCAAGGCCGCTAACAGCGACGCTACACGACTCTGGTCCTAGTCCTGGAGTTGGGCACTAGGGTAACATGAAGCCAAGTCACTTGTTTCCACTTATAGCTTGTGTATAGATTTACGTAATCTTAGGAATTATAGATCGAAAATATTATTCTCGATATTTTTTATTCATTTTTTGTGGACCATAAAATGAAGGTTTACTTCCACTTTTACTTGATTTGTTTCATGTAGATTGGGACGTTTTAATATATAAATTTGTATGTAATAATACTTTGGTATAATTTTGTTTACGTGCTTAAAAGAAAATTCTATATGTATCGTCATGACAAATGTCCTACCACTCTAATCTGGTCGTCATTAGATGATCTGGTCTCTGGTCGTAGTTGGTAGGTGATGTTTTTTGGTTGGTGAACTTTCTCTTGTGACTCATCACGCTCAAGGATAATCCACGTCCCTTAAACACTCTTTGAATCATAACACGTAAAGAGATTTTCATCTACGAAAAAGGCTAATCTTAAACTATTATAATTTATAGTCAATATATACATACGATCAACCAAACAAATACGTAACTATAAACAAAAAGAAAATAAAAGGATATAATAAGTTCTCATTAAAAAAATTGCATGATCAGTAATTAACACCGAAGAGACGGCACTTGAATTGACCATAAGTAGAAATATACATAAGTATTCATTGATATTTTGACTAATAATTTGTAATATTACACAATTGTCAATCAATATATAGAGAAATGTTCTTTGGAGAGCTCAGTCACTGCATTTATTAAATCTAACAGTTGAAATTACGTCATTATGTCCTCAGTTAATATGTGATCTCCAAAGAACATTCCTCTCAATATATATTCTCATTTAAAGTTGCAAGAACATAAGGATTCAAAATTATTGTACACTCTGGTAATCAGACCAGGGTTTTCAAGTCACTGACAAGTCGTCGCCAAGTCGACGACGAGTCATTATGGCGATTTTCATGAGGCATGTCGTTGCTCGCCGTAAGCTTGATTCGCCAAGTCGTCGCCAAGGGCTGAATGTCGCTTATTTGGGCCGTCAAGACGACAAGTCGTCACCATAAAGAGTGATAAATCGGATTTGGCCTTCTCCTCCGCTTCCTGGCGATGAATCGGACCATCTGCTCGATCTGCTTCGAGACATCCGTGTCGTTCATCATTGGATCTGGTGCGAGCGAGCGAGCAAGCGATTAATTGATCTATCCATGGTTGTCAAGTCGAGCAGATCTGGAATTGGGCAGCAGAAGAAACAACATGAAAAGTGAAAAGAGGAAGCGAAAGATTATGAAGTGGATGAGAATGAGATGATGAATGCAGAAAAGTGAAGGAAGCTGAGCAGTTAGCTGCTGCAGTGTTCTTTGAATCTTGAGGGTTAAAGTTGGACTAACGAGTAACGAGAGAGAGTGTGATAGATGGTAGGTAGGTGTGCTCCTCCGATGATAGATGCATGGCGATGATTAGCGATCGGGATTTATTAGTCTTGTCATTAGTCTATATATATATAATGCTCTTTTGTCAATTCAAGCGTGGTTGAGAGTTTAGACTGATTGCTTAATGTGTATAATCTTGACTCATACGAAACTAAATGTACTAAAGCTAAGGCTGCTTTATCTTATTGTCATAGAATTTTATTGTGAATCGGATTCGAGTTGGGAACTTTAAAAATATATATAGTGCTCTTATCATTAGAAGATATACCTAAGATAAAAATTTCTTAGGTATAATTTTATAATTTTAAATATATATATTATAAAAATATCAGATCGTCAAGAAACGACATGTCGCTCGCCATGTCGTCGAGGCGGCTTGACGGTATTCCAACGTCGAGAATCGTCGAGCCTCAGTGTTACCATTTAAATACATATATTTTTATTATACACATACACCACCACACACAAAAAAAAAATTAATTGGGAGGCACAGAATGACAAAATTAATTCTGAAGTGGCTTTCGTGTAATTATTACATTCTCAAAGGGTCAGTAACAATAACATATGAAGAATTGGTTCCCGTCGCAAATAAGGGATACTTCAGTGGACTTAAACCAAGATTTCCGTGACCCATTTTTTCAAGAATCTGATAACCTTCGAGTCCGAACCGGCCCGAACCGAACCGGAACCAGAGATCTCTCTTCACCGCCCGACGCCGAGGAAGTATCCGGTAATTTCAAAATCAATCAATGGGAAGCAAATCGCATTCGAGAGACGAAACGTCCGACGAAGGCGACAATTCTTCCGGCGGCGATCCTCCGCCATCCGATTCCGCTGTGTTCGCTGAAGGTGAACGCGTCCTCGCTTATCATGGTCCTCGGATTTACGAGGCTAAGGTAGCGATGGCTTTCTTTGAATCGTCTCGACTCATGTTCCGTTTGTTGGTTTTTCATTTCGATTGGTTTTTTATCATCAGGTTTTCTGGAATTTTTTAACAAATTTTTTAGGGCTGATTTGAATGATTAATCTTTTCCTAAGGTTTTATTTTATGTTATTTTAATTTATGTTAATTTAGGTTTAAAAAAGTCATGTCAAAGTTAGGTTGGAGATTTCAGATATTTGGATGTCGAAAGTTGATAGAATGCTGAAGAGAAGATACTTTTTCTAGTATTATGTTAGGGTCGTAGCTGTTTAGGGGTTTAAATACTGGCAAATTGGTAGTTTTAACATTTACAGTATTATTTATACAACCATGATGGAGACGACACTTTTTGGAGATAGAGTAGAGGGTGTGATAAAGTCATTTGACTGGAATATTGGCACATTTGGACATTATTTGTGTAGAATGTAGACTAGGGGCCTTGTTTTTTTCCTTTTCAAGGAACAGTGAATGAAGATTTCTTATTCTGATCTCATTGTATGAGCTGTTTTCTGATACTGATGTGGTGGTAAGCAGCAGTTGATGTGGCTGTGTTGTTGTTTGTGAAGTGTTAACAAACGGTTATACTCGTATTTTATATCTCAGGTTCAAAAAACAGAGTTCCGAAAGAAAGAATGGAAGTACTTCGTTCACTACCTTGTGAGTTCCCTTTTTATTTCATTGGGCTGAAATAGTTTGGATTCCTTTTTCCAAGTTGAAGCAATGTCGTTGACGACATGTTTGTTTTGCAGGGTTGGAATAAAAGGTGTATGATCTCTTATTTTTACATTTTCCCACAAAAGTATTGTAGTCGTATTGTCTAGGGGACCAGACAATGTGTGCTTTTCATTCCTTTTTTCTCCTAACCAGTTTGTAATTGTATCTTTCCTGATAAGACAACCTTGTAAAAATTCTTTGAATTTTCCTTCATTAATAACATTTGATAATTAAGAAGCTGGATAAGTATTAATGGAGGGTTGTATATATTGCCAATAGTTGGGATGAGTGGGTGGGTGTAGACCGTTTGCTGAAACACTCAGAAGAGAACATTTTAAAGCAGCAGACAGTTGAAAAGAAGCAGGGCACTGACAAGAATACAAAGTCAGGGCGTTCGGGGCACACCAAGCCGAAAACTTCAGCTGGTAAACAAATTTGGTTTGAGTTTCAGCTGTTTTTGGTATTCAGGCATATTTAGGAACTTTGGGTGCCTCAACCTCAACGTGTTGACTGATAGAACGGCTATATACCAATACTGATCTTAATACTTTTAAATTCAACTTTTACATGTCTTATTTTAGCTTTCAGACAGGGTTTTGTTCAGTTGTTCTTTTATTCAAATTGTGCAGATGCGAAGGCTGATAAAGAGGACAATAAGAATCATGGTAATCAATCAGTATTTAAAAAAATTGCATGTTTTCAGTTGATATTTTCTGTAGTACAATTTTCCTTAGTTTATGCTGCCTACCTCAAATAACCACGTAGACTGCTAATGACTACTCCACAAGGAGCGTTTGGAATTCAATGATGGATTATATTATCTGTATGCGTGATGAGTATTTTATAATTTTTCAACAAGAGCCAAAAAAAATCGTCACTGGAGATAGTGTACAACTTCTTGGCTCCTATAATATTGGTACTCCTAAACTTTTTTCGATTTATCGGTGAACTTGTTGCAGTTTCTAGAGGAAAGAAGAGAAAAACTGATTCCGTCGCTGAGGTAAATTTCCTCTCGAAATTATTGCATTTTGAATTCATTCACACAAGATGTCAACTTAGTGGATGTATTTCCGTCCGTACCATGAATATCACAGATTCAAGTCCATAAAATAATATTTTCCTAGTTTTATAAATTGTAGAATATGTTTATATTACTATATTATTAACGATTTGTGACACAGAAGGATATTGCGTCAGTAGAAAAGCCGGTCAAGATTCAAATGCCAGCTTCTCTGAGAAAGCAATTAGTTGATGATTGGGAGTCAGTTACCCAGCAGAACAAGGTAATTTACTCAAGAGAGATCCATCCACTTTCTTTGTATTCGGAAACTCTTGAAATAACACCATGTTGGCTAATTCATGTAACTGATGCAACCATGAAAGAAGTTGTGGCAATGATTCTGGATCTTTTTGACCATAATGCTGACTATTAGTCTTATCATTTATGTCCTAACAAGTAACAATTTAAGCACCTTCCCTCACAATATGGACCAGTCATTCCTATTGATAGCTCACACTCAGTGAGTTTATCTGTTGTCTCTTGCAAATGTACTATATATATCACTAAACATGGTTGATTGCAGCTTATCAAGCTTCCTCGATCACCTACCGTTGATGAGATATTGACGAGGTACCTTGAGAGCCAGTCGAAGAAAGATCCTGTGTAAGCTGTAATTATGCTGCCGTCTGCTTATTTTCCATTCACTAGTTCTGATTGTAATAGTGAACCGGTAGTTAACATGGCTCTGTTGTTGTGTTGAGCTGCCGTTAATATTGCAAGTGGGTTATCCGTGGTGGCCTTCGATGTGTTTAGCTGGTGCACCAGTGCATGAAAACCAGTCTTAACGGCTACCAGTAGTCAGTGATGTGTTTAGTGTGTTTTGTTTCGTAAAACCAGGCTTAACTAATTCCGTATGTTGAAGGGTTACTGCCTGTATTAATAATGATGCAGATGAGGTGGTCCCTAGATGTATGTTGCAACAATTAAATACATCCATTAAGTTCTGAAGTATAATATGTTTTCCGTCTCTGGTAACACATTTGTACGTTGCATTGTGAGAATATTTGGTAAACAATGCTGTGCAACTGGTTTATTTTGGGAAGTTCTATGCATGCTAATTCTTAAACATGCAGTTGAACAAGTTGTATCCTTTTGGCCGATTCATAGTCAATCCTTGTTTTCTTTGATGCAGAAATGCTGACGCAGTTGGAGAGATTTTGAAAGGAGTGCGCTGTTACTTTGACAAAGCACTGCCTCTGATGCTTTTATATGAGAAGGAACGCTCGCAGTTCAATGAAGCTGTTGCAGAAAGTGTCTCGCCATCCACAATATATGGTGCTGAGCATTTACTGCGCCTTTTTGGTAAGCTTGTAACATTAGATACTCTATTCTACAAGTCAGATTTTCTTTTTGATTCCTAGGTCCAGAGTGAGAACGCAGTCGTCTCCATACATAACTGATTGCAAATGTTTCATAATGGTAATATCAATAAAACTTTAGGATAACATTACTTACCTGTTTTAATTTTCGAGTTGCATGTTAAGGAGTTTGATGTCGATGTGACCCATTATATTTTGATGCTATAATTTTTATGTTTACATTTTAAACGGCCAGCACATTTCTCCTTCAACTAGTATAATATATATTCTGATTCATGCAGTTAAGCTGCCCGAGTTACTTTCTTTCCTCAACATTGATCAAGAAACTTCAGTCCGGCTGCAGCAGAGGCTACTGGATTTTCTTAGGTACGTAAAATCATAATCTTCTATTGACAGGACTGTATATCGTAAGCTCAGTGGCAAGTTTACGAATGCAGGTTCATCATCGGTATTTGATTGGATCTCTCCATTGTTACAAATGCAGATTTCTACAAAAACACCACAGCACATTCTTCCTTTCGGCTTATCAGAGCCCCAAAAGTTCACAAGGGAGTGGCAAAGCTATAGAAGCCTGAGCATTTTAATAACAGTCGGGGCCGTGTTGTACCATTAATAGAGAGTCATTGACAACATTGTCCAGTTCTTCATTCTGTTGTAACTTTAGACTTAGATAGCTTGCAAAGCACCACTGTGGAAAATTATGCCAAATAGCAATCCATCGTCCAATCGTGTAAACATAACAAGTTGCAGTAGATCGTACAAAAATGCATCAACAAACTTTACACGAACCGAATCGCTTGGATTACGGCCCACTAATGTGAAACGGCGTCGTGTCATGAACGCAAAGTGACCGTTGAGTCTCCAATATTTTGAAATGTACAAAGAGCCCGCTCCGCCTTGAAATTCAAAATCCACAAATTTCTCTCTCCTCTGTCAAAATTTTCAATTCAACAGACTTCTTCTTCTTCTCTCTTCATATTCCGAAAAACCTAAATAGAAAAATGGCGACGAACATCGGCATGATGGATTCGGCCTACTTCGTCGGACGATCGGAGATTCTGCAGTGGATCAACTCCACACTACAACTCAGTCTATCGAAAGTCGAAGAGGTTAGTTCCATATTTCGTTCAATTGAATTTTGAAATCGAGACCCTTGGTTTTATGGATGTGTGATTCTGAACCCTTGGATTGTATCTGTGGAAATTGAAGGCGTGTTCAGGTGCCGTTCACTGTCAGCTGATGGATTCAGTTCATCCAGGGATCGTACCGATGCATAAGGTGAATTTTGATGCTAAGAGTGAGTATGAAATGATTCAGAATTACAAGGTGTTACAGGACGTTTTCAACAAACTCAAGATCACCAAGGTAATTTCCACTATACTCATTTGATACGTATATGTGAATTGTTTCGTTTGTTTATTTTGTTTGTTTGGTGATGTGTTGCAGCATATTGAAGTGAACAAGCTAGTGAAAGGAAGACCACTTGATAATCTGGAGTTTATGCAGTGGATGAAGAAGTGTCTCAGAGGTAAAAAAAAAAAAAAAAAACTGGATTGCATTTGCAGCACATATTTGAACCTGATTTTCTTCTTCTGCATTTTATTGTTTTGTGCTGTTGGCATTCTTTACTTGCAAACCAGCATTTTATAGTTTTGTGATGTACCATTGGCCTTGATGCGGTGTCATTATCCAGTTCTTTGAGATCAGGTGGTCTGCATAATGTTACTTTATGACAGTATAACCTTAGGCTAGAAGTGGAGTCAATATGTGTTTGATATTTAATATCAACATATTCATTACCTGAGATTAGAAACCTGATTTGCATCTAGTGTTGCATCTGCAATTTCTAATCAGCATTCAGCTGTCACTTGACGAAGAGTTACTGTAAGCTCAAATATTTATCAACTGGCAGTTTTGTCAAAGAAGCATGGTTTGCCTCAGGATTTGGTGTCTTCATGTTTTATAAATAAACTAGTTACTACAGCTTTTGTCCACGCTTTGGGTAAATTAACTGGGCTTTTTGTAACGTAACCAGTTACAATGCTCTGGAAAGAAGAGAGGTCTCTAAAGGAGGGAAAGAAGTAGGTAAGAAACATCCACCTGCGGCCAGCAAGTCAACAGGAGTAGCTGCCAAACCTCATTCCTCACATGTCAATCGGAAAAATGATGTGGTCTCTGGAACTACCACTGCTCAATCTACTAACAAGGGATCTCGGCCAAACTCCAGCGGAGGTCCAGCATATGATGAACAGGTATTAACTGCATCTACAAGACCAGTCATCGAAAGTTTAACAATTACATTGTCTTAAATTATAGTATGATACTGATCTTTGTTGCAGATTACTGAGTTGAAGCTTTCTGTGGATAGTCTTGAGAAGGAAAGAGATTTCTATTTCTCAAAGTTGAGGGATATTGAGATTCTGTGCCAATGCCCTGAGATCGGAAAGTCACCTGTGAGAATTCACTCATTTAAATTTGACTTCAGAAACTAACATTTCTCAATGAATGACCGACTTTTATCCTTTATTCAATTGATTGTTGTTTTTATCGCTTAGGTGGTGGAGGCTATAACAATGATTCTGTACGCAACAGACAACGGCTCATCAACTGTGGATGATGCACTGGCGCTATTATCATCCCATGGAAAGCAATCCGAAGCACTGAGTCCGATAACTGAAGTTCCAGAAGACACACCGAAGCATCTCGATTCTCAGAAAAGAAAGAACTTGGTTAATCACGAGCTCGACTCCGCTGCGACCAAATCACTTTCTCCAAGGCCAAAGGTTACTGATCCTTCAGATGTACACTGCAGTAGTGGGTCTCCTCTAATGACTTACTGAAATCTAAATTCCGCCATTATATGAAATGGTCACCTCTTACCATTTCGCAAAACAATCTACTTGAACTACAGTGGGGGTGGAACTTGCAAGGAAGGAGACATCTATACATGTCAAATGTGTCTGTTCACCTGTTTAGATTCCATGAATAAGAATGACTAAAAACCATTGTTGTGCGTTCTCAGATTCCTCACTCCTGTGCTTTCGATTTCCGTCAACTATTCATTCAATCGGATCGATAACACAATCCATCATCTCAGTTTCCGACCTTTTTAATAACCCCCAAACTCCAGCTTCCGCGAAACCATAAAATCGAAAACAACATCACTTTCATCGATTGGAGATGAATCAAAGTTTCTAGCTTCTGGGTGTCCAAAAGCCGAAGTCTTTATTCATCCTCGTCAACGCTGGAGTCGTTTTGTAGAGATTTTGAGATGTCGGATAGTGAAGAGGTGACTGGAGTGCTTGGTGTGTATTTTTCAATCCTTGTCGTTGACACCATCCGACAAGAAGAACTGCTCGCTTGTGTGTCGGAGCCTCGGAGGTGGTACGAGGTAGAGGGGATGAGTCGAAAGCGTCTGTCTTTGAAAGCTGACGTGAAATTGACAAATCATTTGGAGGCTTTGTTATCCAGATTTGATTCGTTTACCAAACTTAGGCTTAGACGTGATAGGAAGATTAGTAGCATTGATGATGAGGCCATGATGTTGATTTCGACGAAATGTAATTAGTTAGTGAGGCTTAGAGGTTGTAGAGGGATTACAGATGTTGGAATGGCCGGGTTTGCTAGGATTAAGAATTGTAAGGGGTTGAAAGGGTTGTCGATTGGGTCGTGTATGTTTGGAGCTTCGGGATTGAATTCTGTGTTTTTAAAAATGTCCGTCGTTTGAGGATTTGTACGTGAAGCAACTTAGAAGTATGAAGGAGGAGCCGGGATCGGGTCTTGCGGCTGGTTCGCTTAAAGCCATTTCGCTCGTCGAGCTTTATAATGGTCTGTGTTTTGTGCCACTGATAATTGGTGCGAAAAAGCTGAGAACTTTGTGTTTGTATCAGTGTTTGGGTGATTGGGGTAGAGTTTGGTATCGTTAGGGAATAATACTAATAATCTGGTGGAAGTGCTTCACATCGTTAAGACCCCGAAATGCTCTGACATTGGCATTATTACCATTGCCGAGCGTTGTAAGAATCTGCGGAAGCTTCACATTGACGGGTGGAGAACTAATCGAATTGGGGATGATGGGTTGCTTGCCATCGCCCAACGCTGTCCCGACATTCAAGAACTTGTTTTACTCCGCGTAAATCCTACACCACGAAGCCTAGTTGCTACGTCAGTAATTGCCAAAACTTGGGTAGATTAGTTATTTGCGGAAGTGATACTGTTGCTGATGCGGAGATAATGTATATGGCTGATCGATGTCTCTCCTTGAGGAAGCTAGGCATCAAGGGGTGTGCGATTTCTAACAACACTTTAAAAGCACTGGCTCGCGGACCTCCCAGCCTTTGAAAAGTTAAGGTCACAAAATGCAGGGGTGTGAGTAGAGATGTTGGCATTTGATTGCAAGAAAATCGATAATCACTGTTTCTCATTCTGGAACCTGGGAATATTCTCGAAGTTGATGCTGTTGCTCTCATCGAATCCTTGCAGATTGACCCCAATTATTTCTAATCCAATCCGAGCCACAGTTGCTTTCCTGACATAAAAAAATAATCAAATGCTGCGTTTAGGCAGTCTTATGGTACGTGCTCTACCTGAAAATCAGGCCACTGCAATGTAAAGAAATTTTCTTTAAGCTGCAGTCTTTGGCTGGTTGTCTTGTGAAGTTGTATGAATTTTTTTTAATTGGAATAAATTTGGCATTTTATTATCTCCTTCAAAAAAAGTAATCTTAATTATGCAGTTATCAGCAAGGTCAGTGTTTGGGGGGGATTACTGGTTTCAATCTGTGTGAGGTTGTAGAGTGATCTGATGAAACTGATGATGTGCTCTATTATTCATTGATGTATCGTTTTGTGGATGTTTAAGAAATTGTTGGTATCATTCAATCAAATAGGAAGCTGATAGAGATGTTTGTGTAACTTCTGTTTTGACAAAACTCTGATCAAGCGTTTGAGCTCAAAGTAGAATATGCTAATATGCCTTACAGGATTCATCTGGAATGCATCAAAAAGCGGGTTCAATGATCAAGAATGCCTCCAAGAAAGAAGTAGTCTCGGATTTAAAGTTGATTATCAAAGGATCCAGTTTGAGGCATATGTCTGAGTAAATCAAAAATCTGAAAAAGAAGTCCGAGATACTACAGAACTGAAAATCATGTCGTATATTTTCTTTTTTGTGATGGAAGCTGGATGAATAAAAATGAATATTAAAGCCTCCGGTTTGAGGCATATGTCTGAGTAAGAAAACAGTTCGTCAGACATTTAAAATGTGAATGTTTTGGCTTTAAGGCCGTTCTTCCCTCATTCAGTGATTGTTTTGGCTTTATTCACTGTCGAAATCCTCCTCATCCCCAAACGTGAAGACTGATGCATCTGCAGCAATAGGTTTGAAGTCGCTTATAGCAGTGGAAGTCTCAGTGTGAGGTTCGGACTTAACTGCACTGACAAAGCTCTGTTGACTGCTTGACACATCGGAGTGAGCTGGTTCATTTTTGCCAATGGGCTGTTGTTCTGCATTACTCCCAGTTGCAGTGCCAAATTGGCCGGGCCTCATGCGGCTAGTTGAATCAGCTCGAGGCGTCCTGGTTTTCGGAGTCACGTCCCCATCGCTATCTGAGAAAACATCATCCTTGTCTTCACCTACAGGGGTCTTTTTATTGTTTGATGTGGTGGGAACTCCATCCTTTTGATGAGAATTGCTGCTGGAGCTTCCATCAACTGCATTTTTGCTGGAGTTAGCTTTGGACCTTATAGTCGTAGTGCCATCGTAGTCTATCATGACGACTTCAACTTGAAATCCAGGAGAAGGTAGTTTTCTCTGTGAAGCCAACATTAAGATACACGATGAGCAAAGGCTTTAGACAATTCGTGAAATCACTAGAAGATGCATTAACTTATGGTATGAACTGAAACAGTATTACCTTGTCAAAGCCATCAAGATCAGATGCGTTCAGTGTCTGCCTGTTTTCCATCATAGTTGTATTCAACCAACTGCAAAGAACAAAGAATAACATTTCTCACAACTGATGCAACAGAATATTTGTCTCAGCAGGCAGTGCACCAGTTTCAAGCAATATAGTGGAGTTTCGAGATATTGACTGATTGTTTTAAGAAGCACAGAAAGGAAATGAGTAGTTCACAAACCAGTAGAAGTCTCCTTGATTATCTTGAAAATGAATTTTGAAATCTCCAGCCAACTCTGTCAAACCGGGTTCACCAGGTATAGCAAAAACTGCCAGACCTTTCTTTGGTGCACGGATCCAGAAATCTTCCGGCTTAAATAAGTTGAGCAGAATAAGTTAGAGGCTCTACACTCTACAGGGGAAATTGGCAATATTCTTATGCTGGTATCAAATATGGATTACCATAAGATCTTTTGTCTTTGGATGTTTTTTGGTTGAGAACAAAACCCCTGGCATTTTAGAAAGAGGCAAGTGAGTTAAGCATCACTGGGAACTTTAAAAACATGAGAAAAGGACCTGGTTTACTTGATCACTAAAAAAAGTTTACAAAATCACTACACATGAGAGCAAAACCACCACAGTCCACATTTTCGTACATTGTGGTTTCGACAATGCAACAATGACACAGGAAGGCACATCATTCAGTTACCTAATATCCATAATCAATGCACCACAAAGTATTTAGTCGGAACCAGTATAAGCTTCCTTATAATTTAGATTGCAAAATTAAGGCTTGTGCTTGGGTATTCAGGTATTGTACTAAGAGAATATAGCTGGTGGCCTACGTTTTGAATTAAAATCCGTTGCATTGCAATTGTATTACATTTGTTGTGAACAACTTCTTTTTAAAAATAAAGAAACAATATATGAGGCCATTTCGAAAACTAAACAATTATTATCTACAAAAAAAGTACATTCTACTGAGCGTGAGTGGCATATGCAGCATAATCAATCAAAAATTGGACCTTGACCCAACTACTTGAAAATTCGTCAAAAAGGAAGGTTAAAACATGGGACAAGTGCAATGACAAACCATTATGATTGGAGATAGTAATGGACGGTCTTATCCAGTAAGGACACTGATGAAGCCGAAATCCCCTAAGCATGCACCTGACATCATAAAAGGAAAACTGCTGTTAGATTCACCTCCAGCTACTTCTTTGGGGAAAAAATGAAACAGGTACAAAACTACTGATGAGAAAAGTCCATGAGTATACCTACGTGGAGGCTGATTTTCGCCATTGTGATCTTTTAGGATGCGCTCAAAATAGTTTACATATCTCTATTAAGAAAAAAAGACAAATTAACCCTCAACATAAATGATCTCAGTTTAAGTAAATATGCGAAGGTGCCACCGGTTTTGACGTACAATTTGACTTGGTAAAACCAATCCCTTCCCATCGATGCACCTCTTCTGGTTGTAGTAGTCAATGACCTCTTCTGATGTAGGAAAGAACTGGAAGGAACCAGGACACAGTAAATTAAAACTGTTGTACTGAAAAAGCATGCCATAAGTAAAAGGTAAAAAGCTTGAGTTGACAAGCTTACCTTTAGGAACAAAAGAAGACTGCAAATCATCAGGCCCGTTCTGGCCATTCCAGCCTTACAATGCACTACCACAACATTTTCAATATCCTGCTTCAACCATGAGTAGGCACTTCGACAAAACGAGGTTATCATTTGAATAGGGGGGCAGTTGTGGTCATCAAACGGAAAACATGCCACCTGCAAGGATGTTGGGTGATGGGAATGTTGAGCTCATACAACAATCTCTCAAAAATAAAACCATAAATGCTATTTTCTATAATGACGAATAACAGTTGCACTTTCTGTTCCAGAAAGACTCCGGTTTCCAATTCCACCATCTTTACTTCAATAAAATTAAAATTATCCAAGGCTTCTCACCTTCCCACCGAATAAGGCCGAGTCATACAGTCTCTCTGAACACAGGTTATAAACTTTGTACTTTCCCTGCATGTTAACAGAGTACTAACATCAGCCACAGTCACCAGTGCGAATTTTCATTGCTGAGGACAAAGCACTTATATGACCAAATTCAAGACATAATTAGGCGGGTCCAGTTTAATACAGTCTGGAAGTGGTGAATGAAAACAATTTGTATCCTTATCTACTTGACATAAATTGTCTTTTAAAAAGACACACAGAATACAGATGCAAAGCATCTCATTCGTCTTTGTGAATTTCTGACACAATAATGCACATGTATACTATATACTGAGTGGCTTCACATATCCTCTATTTCATGACCCAAAAACTTACAGTGTGATGGGACTCAAAAAACTTGATCACTTCTTCCATATGATTTCGATAAAACCCCTGCATATATCAAGTATGTCACTTTCCAAGTCAGTGAGATAAATAAACAAAAGAGTCATTGCAATGAGGCCAAGGGTAATAGATTGTTTTCAAGTAATCAATCATTTGTTACCTCCACGTAACCAAAAAAGAAACCAGAGCTCAAATCACCAGCTGGAAAACCCATAGCTATAACATTCTCAGTGATATAAGTCAAATCCAAATCAAATCCTCCTTCCTGAAATTGCAATCCTTTATCACATCCCCAGCACAACAATAAAAAGCAAGGGTAATGATAATGTGATGCAATCATCTTGTGCCAAAACAGTGTTGTGGTTATTAATTACAAAGTTTTATTCTATATAAGACTATAAACATAAAGAAGGAGAAACAGTGACTCAGGAATTTAAAACCGATGCAGGACAATCAGGATGAGTTTAAAGAATCAGCATAAGACAAGTTGGTCAATTACCTGGTATCTTCGTTTATTTTGAGATACAGCATGACGTGCCCTAACCTGCACAGCTTTCACTGCATTCTTCGATGAGTCAACTATCCCTTTCGTGAATAGCTCAAGCACTCCGCCTTGAGGAGTTGTTGAGCCATTTTCAGCTGCACTATCGGATGCTGAATTTCCTATTGGCAGTTTCAATCCTAACCTACTGGTTAATCGCGCTAAACCTGAGACCCCAACAGTTTTAATGGATGCGCTCTGGTCAGATGTTGCTGTAGTTTGCGAATCTTTTTCCTCTTGGATCACATGTGAGGAATTTAATGGTGGCTCCTGATGTACACTTTCTTTATCATGTTCACTATCAGCTGTGGGAGTGACAGTAGACGATGTGGTATCAGTTTCAACAGCTTTATCTTGAAGCTGGGACGCTGAATTGTGTGTACTTGAATCCATCCTGAAATGAAAATAAAAAACTTCAAAAGTAGCAAATTCTAACAAAGAAAGAAAAAAGAACAAATAAGTATTAATTTCAGAAAGGAAAGATACAAGTGAATACAGACGTAAGGTGCATGCACTAATTATCATGCTCCTATTAAGATCCAATAATCTGAAGCTCAACCATTACCGCGTCATTGTAGCTTGACAGCAACCACCATAAGCAGTGACATTATTCCAATCTGACGTCTAAACTGAGTGATGACAGATATATCACAAAAATCGTGCAATGCAATGGATTCAATTCTCAGATTAATCAGTACATAAAAAAACACAATCCAATCACTTTCACACACTCCCGCAAAAAACAAACAATCTGAACATTTCTAGATCCTTACAAACCAAATATATACAAATGAGATCAGTGCCGAAATCAGAATGAAGGATCTTACTTCACTCAACAAATTTCAATGAATATATCCGCAAATCGTTGTGCACTTAAACTTACGCAAGTAAATTATCAGATCAGCGGACGATACCGATTCGATGTCGAAAAGGATCGTCTGAATGTCGACTGCCGGCGGCTGATTTTCCGATATCGGCGATTGATTTAACGGAAGGCAGCGCTCGTGTGTTTGTTTGTTTCTACTCTTCTCTGCAAGCGATCGGATCGATACGGAAGGGAGACGGAAATGACTTTGCGAATATGAAACGCTGCGTTTCGATATGAGGCAACGATCTCTATCCATTTCAATAATCGTGCATGCTACGGCGCCGTTTTTGTCAAGCGACGTGTTTCAAATAATTAACGTGGGGGGCAGCGGACCCGCCTGCTGTCGAACCTTCAACCGTTTCCTTCTTGTCATGAATAAATGATGTTCATGTGCATTTCGGTAATTTGCATGTAATCAAATGTAAGTGGTTTGAGCTCCAGGCTTGAAATTATAAGGTGGTTTTAACATGCATGTCATGATTTTATTATTATTTTTTAATGTATGGAATGTATATTATTTGTCTCTTTTGCAAATAGAAGCTTGCTGATTTTTTGGAGCTCGAGAATGTCCTCATTATGTACCAAAAAAATTATATCTTGTTTAACAAATTGTATCCAATGAAAAAGAGGATTAGTTTAAGAATATTTTATACATAAATATTACAGTAGTTGATTTATAACAACTTACAGATTGAAACATTTAATTTTAATTGGAAAATTTTAATTTATTGAATTGCCAACACGATGATGGTGGTGCGATGATAATGAAGTTTGTCACTCATTCTGCCTCTGGCTTGAAGACCTTTCATTCGTTCTGTCTCTTTCAAAAGAAGAGAGGTTATATGTGTGATTGTTGCAGGTCGTCTGGAGTTAACTTGATAACGTGACGATACATTTTGTTGAAAAGTGTCATTTGAGAATAAACTAAGTTTTAGATAATGTTTATGTATTAAATATTAATTATCCATATTATTGTACTAATATGTATCGATAAATAAATAAAATTCAAATGACAGAATTGATTTAAAAGAATATAATTCTTGATGTTGTGCGGCTATATAAAATAATTCCCACTTAATCCGCATTGTTCAAATCGAGGGAGTGACCATTGTACCCCTCGAAGTATATAGTAGAGAGCGGCCTCCGTTGTCCAACTTCTTCCGTCAGATCGGAAACTCACCATGGACGCCACCGCCCTCTCATCCAAACCGATTTCACTTCCTCGCCTTTTGAATTCCACATCTTCTTCAGTCTCGATCGCCGATGCGCGCGATCGGTTTTGTCGGAGACTTCTCGCCCTCCGCGCCGTCCCTGCCTGCCGCCGGTGCTTCACACTTCGCAGATCATCTACCGTAAACGATTCCACTTCCATTCCAATTCATGTGAGTATTTTTATTAAATATATCTCTGGTTCGCAATTTCAATTTGACCCCATTCGTAGCTCGCAGCTGAGGTGTTTTGGTGATTTAGGGTTTAGAGTTTTTTACTTGTTTAACATTTCGGGTATATGATTTTTTTTATTTGATTTTAATGTTGTTCCAATATGAACTGATCCGCGGAAGGATCGATTTTGGTGTATTTATTTTGAGAAGTAATTTGTTTGGCAATTGAAAGATGGATTAAGTTGTGTGTTCAGGACCAGCCTTGGTGTGGCGTGTATACAGTTGGTGATTTTATGACTACTAAGGAGGAACTGCATGTTGTGAAAACTACAACCACTGTGGAGGAAGGTAAGTATGCTACATGAAATGTTGGTTGCTTATGTGGTTGAGGTCGTTGAATTCTGATGCGGAAATATTTGCTTCAACAGCTCTGGAAATGCTTGTGGAGTATAGAATTACTGGCTTTCCGGTGGTAACTGATGACTGGAAATTGGTATATTTTCTGTATTTTAGCCAGACATTGTTTAAATATCATTTTATCGAGTATTTTCAAAAGTTGTATCATTTGAAATTCTTTCATGCCATATCACTCTGTCAAGTCGATCTGTTCCCTGTCACTGCAAAAAAAACTTCTGCATCATCCTGAAAGAGGTTTTTCATAATGGTGGCACTATTTGTTGAACACTATATGATTTAGTCTATGTCTTGTATCCAACGTCGCTTCTGATCTCAGTGCAATTATGTACCTTTCTTTTGGTGCTTCGTCCGTTTAGTTGATAAGGGTGTGTATTAATGCAGGTGGGCCTTGTTTCAGACTATGACTTGTTAACTTTGGACTCCATATCAGGTATGGGATGCAACTAAGGTTTTGTTGCCACAGTTCTTGTATTTACTTTTGGTGCTTAAGTGCTATTCTGCTGATAATACTCATATCACATACCTATAATCTGAAATTATATCACGATTTATCATCATGGTTGACATTTTTTTAAACAGCAACTGTTCAACACCTTGTCTGACTTCCAATATGTGTATGCCTAGGCTCATTTAAGCCTGAACACATTTATTTGTACCTCGAGTTTCCAAATAAGATTTCAGTGACCAGTCTACTTTGGAATAGTTTGTGCATATTTTTTCAAGTGTATAAATTCTTCTTCGCCTGAGATCTCTAAACCAAGAGTTGAGTTTGGAAAGGTCAGATTAGGTTACTTTCATGTTATCAGTTATACCATGTCTCCATTTTGCAAGTTAATTGGTGCTCATTGCCCGTTCTAACAACTTCACACCTTCTTGCTTAGGTGGAGGGATAACTGATAACGGCATGTTTCCAGAGGTTGACTGCAACTGGAGAGTATGTACTAGTTATATGATCTTAAATTACTTTGTTTTTGCATAGAAAAATGTCAACAATACATAGAGTTGAAGGCAGTGTAGTACATCAGTTCAAATCCAATTCACTTTGCATTAATGAATTTCTTTATCCAGTAACTCATTCGCTGATTTTTCGCTGCATCAGAATCCATTACGTGTTATAAATAATGCAGGACAGTCATGCATCCAATTATAATGTCTTAGCCTTAGAATTTGTATTGTATTATTTTCATTTTGGATATTAATGAGACACTTAATGTTTAATTGGTTTTAATTATGCATTCTTATAAACTGATATCTGCCGGACTACAATTAGCATCTGATTTATTGCCCATTGCAGACATTCAATGAAATCCAGAAGTTGCTCAGTAAAACTAATGGAAAAGTTGTTGGAGATTTGATGACGCCAGCCCCAGTAGTGGTCAAAGAAGACACAAATCTTGAAGATGCTGCAAGGTGCCTACACTCTATAATTCTTTGATTTGATCATTTCTTGTATATACTTGAAGACAAGTGAATTCCCTTACAGTTTGACTTCTGTGATGTTAGATTATTGCTCAAGACCAAATATAGGAGGCTTCCAGTTGTTGATGAGGAATGCAAATTGGTAAAGCTTTGTCCAATTTTCTTTGTCTGGGATATTTTCCATGTGTTCTTTGACCTTCCATTGTAGCCGTCCTCGACTCTTGACTGTTCTATCTTTGTCCAAGGTTGGTATAATTACAAGAGGAAACGTAGTAAGGGCCGCACTCCAAATAAAGCGCACACTTGAGGGAAAAGCTTAATGCACAAGGAACTCAGCCAGTGTGATTTCTTTCCTCATCCAAGTTCAGATATATGATCAGCAACAGTGGCCAAAGAAAAGAAGTGGGAAGATCGATCATGTGCAGACCTGTAACTTCATTTCACTGGAGTAATAATTAAACTTATGCAAAAATATTGAAAACTAAGATGCTACCTATCTAAAGAAAAAATTGAGCATAAATTTATGGGATTTCCTGATTGTACATTATTAAGTTGTTTTTGGAAAAATGGAAGCCTGTGGTCGGATGGTGGAATGATAAAATTATACAAGACAATAATTAGCCCACAAGAGAAATACAATGGCAGTATGATGACTCCATCATATGCTGCAACTGGAAATCATGTCAGCACCGTTGTCATATATCGCATCAACATCTACCAGTGGATGAGCCTCGATGACCACTAGGCCTTTGGAGTAGTCGAAAGCCTGCAAGTTATGTCACCACCAAAAACTTGTAGTTCTGTAGAGTGGGTCTGCCACAATCTTCTGCGGACTATGTAATTTATACCTGCCATATGGAATATTAGAATTTTGCAGAGGTTGGAATATCAGACTATATATGACTGGTTCAGTCAATCCCTAAACAGCCTCTAGAGTCTAGATTCTTCATGAAGTACACACCTCAGCCAATTTCTTCAGTATACATATCTCTACAAAACTAAGCAAAAATAGTTCGGAAAATACCTGACAGCATTATCATGTAGCTGCATTCTTTTTTGTTTTCTTGGTAGACAATTTCTTAGCGAGTCCATCTGCTTTTGGGGCACCATTTCTCTCCCGAAATGCAGAAGAAGCCATTAAAAATAGTATCAATCTCCACAACAAAAAATTGGATATGAAACAAACAAACCTCTAGTAAACAAGTAAGGGACTCTAAGTTGATTAACTGTACTTACTCTTTACGTAATTTAATCAGAGATACTGGCCACGGTATTTTTTTGTTTTTAATAGCTTCCTTCTGGTTAGTCTTAGGTTTATCTGCTTGCTTTGGCGCAGGTTTCCAACTTCCTTTAGTCGGAGACTCTCCAAGTAATTCAGCAATATCTGTTGCCATTGTCTCTGCCCTCTTTATACACGGAAATGTTTCACTATCAAATTGGTTGGACAGCCATAAATACATAGATAAAACTTGGTGCTTCGTCTCGAGCTTTTGAAGCTCAGTGTCATTGCCTGCATGCCTCGTCGGCATACCCATCGCAAGACCAATTGGGAGCTTACTGCTAAAGGCCGAAGCAAATCTCATTAGGTGGTTCATCGCTCTATGGTCCCGAATATTTACTGGAGCAAAGCAAAAATTGAATCTGTCCTCCAACGATATGCCCTGGATCTGTTCCAACATGTTAGCTACCTTTGTCACATTATCACATTATCATAATGACACAAGAAATAAGATCCGTCCAAACGACAACTTTCTCCGAACATGTCTAGAAGCTGGCTGAAAGTAACATGTGATGACCTTCCGGCAAATAGTTCAACCTGCTCGAAGGATGGAAACCAACCTTTTTAACAGTATCAAAAGGTTGCTGCAGGCACTCGATAAGATAATCCAAATCCTCCAAGTGCTAAGTTGTTGCAAGTCCATCAGGATAAAGACTTCCTCTTCTGCCAGCTCGACCAGCAATTTGCTTCACTTGTGACGCAGCAACCGGCACAATCTTATTACCATTATACTTTGAGAGGCTATTAAAGACTACCCTCCTTGTATTAAGAGTCAAGCCCATTCCCATCGCTCGCAACTAACACATCGTATTCATTATCAGGATCATTGAACATGTTAGCTTGCTGTCTACGAGTTTCAGGTGGCAAGGCACCATATATAACACAGCAACGATGATTCGTGTGTTTCTCAATCGCAAATCTAACCTCAAATATCTCTCTTCTCGAGAAAGCAACTACACAATCCCCAGAGCGAACATTCTTAAGATCCCCCAATAAAGTCTTGGCATCCACTACCAAAGGCTTGAATCTTTCATATTGGTTTACAACCAACTCATCACCAGTTTCCGAGAAAATCATTTTAACAATGTTGAGAACACTTGGGTCTCCGCACAAATGAATCTCATCAGCCTTTAATCCAAGCAAAGCTCTAGTCCAAGCATGCCCTCGATAAGGGTCAGACATCATCTGTATCTCATCAACAACAGCTACATCATACAAATCATCGGTTGATACCATTTCAACAGTACATGCGACATGGTTTGAAAATAAAACATGCTTCTTTTCCTGACCGGTAAGAAGACTGCAGTAAACCCCTTGAGGCTTGAGCATTCACCTTATCAAACACTTCCACTGCCAGCAGCCTTAGAGGACTACAGTAAATGCCTTTCTTTGCCTCCATAAATCTTTGCAAGGCATTATACGTTTTACCACTGTTAGTCGGGCCACAATGATAAACGATCTTATGCTTCATCGCTCACGCAAATGGAAACCATGTATGAGGCTTAGTCAGATCAGCCGAATCAACCATGCTCTTAAATATCTTTATCTCACCCGGAAACTCTTCCAAACAAAAACAAAACTCGGGAATAGGAATTTCTCAGCTTCTTCCCACGGTCCAAGCAAAACCAAATACTTGCAAACATCTCGCGGACATCGTTTCATAAAAATGTCTTGAACTTGCTAACAGCCATCTGAAAAAATGATTTCCGAATATAGATAGCAAGAGCTTGATTCGAAGCCCACCCCGAGCTAACAAAATATTCAAACACTTGATTAACCATATCCCTCTCTTCACATGTTTTTTAGCACCCGATTCAGCGCTACTCATTTCCTTATAAACCTCAACAGGATCACGCAAGGCAACTTCTCATAACCAACACTCCCCTCATCCTCATCCACACATTCATCAAATATCTCAATTTTATCATCCACATCCTTCTCCTCCTCAACAAGACCCACATCACCATGCCTCAAACCATCACTATCCTCAACCCCAAAACTCACCGCATCCACATTATAATCATCACATTCCATCACTCCAAAACCACTTACATCCTTCCCATCCCCATTTTCCACTGACGAAGTAAAAAACCTCACACCAAACATCCCAACATCCAAATTCTTCAACTCATGTTCAAAATTTGTACTATAACAACTACCTTTGAAATCAACACCTTTAAAACTAGTACCAACAACACCTCCAGCTCTAATATCCGGATTAAAGATGCAAACTTTAGCCCTCCAGTATGAAAATCTTTTGTTGGAAAAAGCTCCGAGTAAAGCCGTTGCCGGGCCTCTCGCCATTAACATACATAAGTTAACTCAAAACGAATAAAAAAAATTCCGGCGAGTGGTGGAAAACATGTGAATGAATGATTCATACCCAGATGGAAAGAGAGTTGAATTTGAGGGGTGATACAACCTGAAAAGAAGAAATGAGCGAGCGACGATGGTTTGATTCGATAAACCCCTAAACCATCGATGTGTCGGTTCGGCATCATTAAAACGCCGCTGTTTGGTCTCATGATCACCACCGCCTTTGTTTTGGTTTTCGTTCAATCCCAATTAACAATTGTATTGATAAATTAGTGGGTGATCCGTCGTCCAGATGAATTTTTTTTTCGTATTTTAATTTAATTTAATAAATTTTTTTAACACTTCCCTCTATAATTTTATTCTTGTAATTGAAATTTTTGAATGCTACATATTTTTTAATTTTTTGAATATAGTTCCATTATATTATTTTAAATTTTGTGACAACCCGTTATCCCAAATGAGAAATCTATACGTAAAAAAACTGATCAAATACTCGGTCCAATACAGTTAAATATATGATCACATGCATTTAAATAAAGTCATATACAAACAAATACGGCCAAATACGAAATAATATGAACAAATATGTGTGGATAACGTATGATGTAAATAAAAGTATGGGGAGGAGTATTTTTATCAAATGAAGTTTTGTTTTATCTTTATCTTTATTTTGTTTTATTATCATATAGCGACGAAAATCAAGGCTTTAGCGACGAAATTTTTATGATTGTTTGTGTGTTGAGGATTGTATTCTATTATTATAGTAGATATATATCGATTCATTTCCAACTCCTCACTCCTATCCCACCTGCGGCCGATCTCATTCTTTTCTTACTTTTTCTAGAAAAACGAAACAGCCGGACATGTCTGATATGCCAACCAACTATCAGTATCAAGTGTTACTAGTCTTATTTTCTTCTCCTCGTCCAACTCGTCCTTATCCACCACGTCAACCAAATATAACCGTAAATCCACATGTGGAAGTGTCACGCGCGGTCTGCGTGAATAATTCCACGCAGCGCCGATGCTAAACATGTCCAACGCTGAAATCGAAAGAATCAAATTCAGGCGTGTATCAAAAACGACGACGTTGGGTTCCTCCACGCGTGTATATTTTCAACCCATCTAACAGTGTCAATCGTTCACTGACTACTCTGACCCAATTGGCTCGAACTTCCCTCGTACATAAAGCGTGCGAATCTGCATCGAAAATGTGGAGCACCACTTCTTGTATCAACGGCCTTTCGGATCTTGAAATATGTATCGCCACGATCTTGGCCGCCATGTGTCGTAACATCTCCTTTGATCCATGCCTAATGGCTTCAAGTAGGGATGTACAGACTGGACCGAAGACGGCTGGATCGACTGAAACAGACCGACATTTTTCGGGTCGATCCGGACTGAAATTATTACGGGTCGGTCTGCGGTCTGATTATTTTACGTTATGCGGATTTTGGGTCGGTCCGGTCCAAATCCGTCGATTTGCGGTCCGGTCCGACAAGACCAAATAAGTTTTTAAACAAATTTAACTAATGAAAAACCTAAGGTTCTAAACCGTTTAAACCAAAACTGAAAGATTAAAAAAATTAAAAAACCTAAAAGTAAACGAAATCGAAAGATGAAACGACGTGATCTGAATTTGTGAAGCAAAAATATTGACGATCGAAAAACAAAAATCGAATAATCTGTCATTTTTTTCATTTTTGCGGTCTTTGCGGTCTGAACCGAAATCGGACCAACTTTTTGCGATCTTGCAGTCTCGGTTCCGGATCGATCTGAGGTCCAACTTTTGAAAAATTTACGGTCTGGCAATCCGGATCGAGACCGACTTCTGTGGGCGGTCCGGACCGACCCGACCAGACCCGTTGTGCATCCCTAGCTTCAAGTAGTGCATCAACGACAGTAAAGACTGGCGGTAAGAAATCTAACAATGGAGTCGCGCGGACGAATCGTACGGCTAACTCCATGTCACCCAATCGTTTCATCCCAGTGGTTGACATCGAGAGTATTTCTGTACACTTTACCGATACGGATGTCATGACACGTGGTGGTATCTGAGTGGTTGAAAACTCCGATTGTTAGAACTGTGCACCCGTATTACTTTCCATGTATACTGCTCGTTCCATTCGGGTCTAGAGAGTCTGAAACGGTCCGGGTTCGGATCCATTGTGCCCCGTATTTGGCTACTGCGTATGCGTTTGTGGTCGCTTTGCTGTCGGATTGTCACCTTCATACCTTTATATACTTTTTAAACATTTGCAAAGGTAACGAGCTACTCACTCCATCTTCCTAATATAATTTGTTCTTAAAATGAAATAAATTTTACTCTCACAAAATTTTTATTTTTTATTTCACTTTTTACCGTCTTTTATCGAATCAAATTATTCAATTTTTTTTAGTAACCTCGCAAGTAACAATGGGAGGATTAATTTGGAACAAAGAGAGTTGATATTTGAATAAAGCTGTTTGCTACGCTTGTCATCAAAACGTGTTCACTTTACACTACCACAGCACAAGGCACATGGACCATTAATATGAAGCCGTGTTAGTACATCAATGTAGAATCTAATTTTGGGGAATTATAACCAAGTGTACTGGTGATGCTCGTAGACCATACTAGGGTTCCAAGTTCCATATGATACTTGATCTTTGTTGTATTCCCTTTCAGATCTGGATGTGCAGTGGAAAGTTGCGAACTAGGGATGGCAATTTGACCCGCCGACCTGCGACCCGCGCCGCCCCGACCTGTCCCATCCTGCCCCGACCTGCCCCGCAAGCCAAATGGGGCAGGTCCAATTTTGACATTTTTTGACCTGCCGCGGGGCGGGGCA
>JAWWMW010001357.1:58126-72061 GCA_035048345.1 Echeveria elegans
GGCAATCGGAGAAGACGACCGACGCAGGGGCGGGGGGCGGACGCGAGGCGGCGGGAGGCGAGGGTATTACTAATAGGGGTTTTTTCGGGCACGGAGGGGTCGGCCGACCCCTCTCGACCCCTCCTGGCTCCGCCCCTGATTGGAGATAGTAATCCCCTAAGCATGCACCTCCAACTACTTCTTTGGGGTAAAAAAGAAACACGTATAGAACTAACTAATGTGAAAATTCCATGAGTATACCTACGTGGAAGCTGATTCTGTCCATTATGATCTTTCAGGATGCGCTCAAAATATTTCACATATCTCTGTTAAAAAAAAATGATAACGTCAAACTCAAAATAAATGATCTCAGTTTAAGTAAATGTGCTCATGTATCATTGGTTTCGATATACAATTTGACTTGACAAAACCAAGCCCTTTCCATCAATGCATCTCCTTCTGGTTGTAGTAGTCAGTGACCTCTTCTGATGTAGGGAAGAACTGGAAGGAACAAGACACATTAAATTATAATTATTGTTCTGAAAAAGAAAGCCGTAAGTAAAAAATTAACAAGCTTACCATTAGGAACAAAAGAAGGCTGCAAATCATTAAGCCCGTTCTAGCCATTCCTGCCTTACAATGCACTACCACGACATTTTCAATATCCTGCTTCAACCATGAGTTGGCACTTTGACAAAATGAGGTTATCATTTGAATATGGGAGCAATTGTGGGCATCAAACGGAAAACATGCGACCTGTAATTAAGGTGAAGGGAATGTTGAGTTCACACAACAGTCTTTCAAAAACAACTGATAAATGCTGTTTTCTACAATGTGACTAATTGCAAGTGCACTTTTCATTTGACAAATCTTCAGTTTCCAACTCCACCCTCGTTACTTCAGTAAAAAAAAAAACTACCCAAGGCGTCTTACCTTCCCACCAAATAAGGCCGAGTCATACAATCTCTCTGAACAGAGGTTATAAACTTTGTACTTTCCCTGCAAGTTAACAGAATACTTACATCAGCCACTGTCAATTCAAGACATAATAAGGTGAGTCCATTGTAATAAAGTCTGAACGTGGTGTATGAAAATAATATTGTATCCTCATCTACTTTACATTAAAAAAAAAACTACAGATACGTACAATGCATCTTGTTCATCTTTGTGAATTTCTGACACCAAGTAACATATAATATACTACGTGTGCTTCATATATCTCTATTTCATAACGTGAAAAACTTACAGTGTGATGGGTCTCAAAAAACTTGATCACTTCTTCCATATGATTTCGATAAAATCCCTGCATTTATCAAGTATAAGGATTTAGCAAGATAAGTGAACAAAATGTTATCGGAATGAATCGCATGGTTGTAGATTGTTTTCAGGCAATAATCATTTGTTACCTCCACGTAACCAAAAAAGAAACCAGAGACCCATAGCTATAACATTCTCAGTGATAAGTCAAATCCAAATCAAAACCCATCTTCCTGAAATTGAAATTCTATATCACATTCCCAGGACAACAATAAAAAGCAAGGACAAATTAAGGATACTGATGATGTAATGCAATCATATTGTGTCAAAACAATCTTGTGGATTAATTACAAATATTTACTCTACATAAGACTATAAACAAAAAGAAGGAGAAACAGTGGCACTGGATATAAAATTGATGAAGTACAATCAGGAAACGCTAAGGTGTTTGACGAATCAGCATAAGAAAAGTTGGTCAATTACCTGGTATCTCCGTTTATTTTGAGACATAGCATGACGTGCCCTAACCTGCACGGCTTTCACTGCATTCTTTGATGAGTCAACGATCCCTTTCGTGAGTAGTTCAAGCACTCCGCCTTGAGGAGTTGCAGAGACATTTTCAGATGTACTAAAGGGTGCTGAATTCCCTATAGGTAGTTTCAATCCTAACCTGCTAGTTAAGCGTGCATTTTTTTTCGCTCGGTACAAATTAATAGATAATTCAGTTACAAAAAATTAAGAAAATGAGGAAAAATATCATATAAATTTAATATACTATATTTAAAAATATTATATTTTAAGTAGCACTAGATATAGTAAGATTCGACAATTGACGCTTACGAGTACATATATCTTGAAAACGCCTCAAGATTCTTTCATTGGGAATATTCACAAACAATTCTTTCTCAATGTAGATCAATAAACAGTCGTTCAAATATTTATCTCTCATCAGTTTATCGCTTCGATATCACATTGACAGTCGCAGTCACTACAGGTAAGAGCAAGACCAATTCAATCAAGCGATAAACTGATGGAAATATTTTATCTTTCATAGTTTCAACCATCTTCTTGAATAGACTACACAAATCTTCAAT
This sequence comes from Echeveria elegans, assembly GCA_035048345.1. Lineage (NCBI taxonomy): Eukaryota > Viridiplantae > Streptophyta > Magnoliopsida > Saxifragales > Crassulaceae > Echeveria > Echeveria elegans. The sequence continues at coordinate 60,457 of JAWWMW010001357.1, forward strand.
ATCGAAGAATCATGCATCAGTTCTTATACAAACAAAGCTTAATGCAAAAGGAACTCAGCCAGTGTGAATTCATTTCGCATTAGGTTTTAGATTCTTGATCAGCAATAGTGCCCAACCAAAAGAAGTGGGAAGATCACTTATGTGCAGCCTTGTAAACAGGGGTGGAGCCACGATTCGGAACTATATAGGGAGATAAAAAAAATCGTCCAAATATTCTCCTACGGAAAAAATTTCTTAATGAAAAAATTTGATGATTTAATTTATATCATTTTTGATGATATTTTAATGTTAGTGAATACTTAAAATGTCAAATAGTACGAAAATGTTAGTGGTCTTTTAAGGATTGTAAAATTTAAAACGTGGCAATTTTCATAAAAAAATTAGTATTTACTGCATTAGATTAGCTAAACATAACTAACAATAAGATTAAATGTTTTTTTAATACACTTGTTTCTATTGCATAACAAGTAGTTTGTAATAGCTTTATTGGCAAGAACATAGAATGTAGGGGCTTGGGGAATGGCACCATAGATAATGCAGCAACGATAATATGTGTGTTTCTCAGTTGCCACTCTCACCTCAAATATCTCTCTCCTGGAGAATGCAACTACAGAATCTTCAGAGCGAACGTTATTTAGATTTCATATTGCTTTACAACCAACTCATCGAGAACACTTGGGTCTCCGCATAAATGAATCTCATCAGCTTTTAATCCAAGCAAAGCTCGAGTCTTTTTTTTTGTACCCATCAGGAATGGATCCCTGGATCCAGAGGTTGCACTTACAAGCCCTGCTTTATTCAGTGCACCCAACCCGTAATGGGGGTATGCAAAGCTCGAGTCCAAGCATGTCATCGATAAGGGTCAGACATCATCTGTATCTCATGAATAACAACCACATCATACAGATCATCATTTACCATTTCAACAGTACATGCAGTATGGTTTGAAAATAAACATGCTTCTTTTCCTCGCACGTAATTAAGAAGACTGCAATAAACTCCCTTGTGTCTTTTGAATGCGCGGGATGGAAATTGAATTTGGACGTTGGGTCGTCGTTTCACTTGAGCATAAAAGGTTTACTGGAAAGGGGATTATGGTTCATCAGTTTAGTTTCATCCTCAATTCGATTCACTCGCGATTTGCGCTTCTCGTCCGAAATTGAAGCTTTGTAAAGACTCGCCGGTGGCCGCCTATGGATCAGCGTTGCTGTGGTCGATCGGATTCCGCATTTAGAGGCGCTTTGTTAATGATTTCCTCTTCTCCGGCTTCTTGGACTCGTCGGCTGAATCCTTCGGGGAGTTTCTTTGTGCTTTAATAGTTTTGTCAGATCTTCTGGTTTAGTTATTTTTATAGCTGTAACATGTTAGTCATTTGAATAAGGTGTAACACTTGAGTTTATAGTGAAATCTTTTGGGTGAGCTCCCGAAAGAGGCTCCGAGGTTTTTCTGCAGCGATTCGCCGGTTTCCTCGTAAAAGTCTTTGTGTACTTTACTTATCTTGCGTATTCTAAGCATTAGAATTCACAGAAAGTCGAAATCACATTATTTTCGCAAACTAGACCTAAAACTGAACTTAAGCTAGAAACTGTTATCTTCAATCGATCTTAGATTTTACAACAGCCAGCCGCCGTAGTGGACTATAGTAAATGCCTTTCTTTGCCTCCATAATTTTTTTGCAAAGCATCTTACAGCTGTTTGCTGGATCACGGTGATAGACAATCTTAGGCTTCATCGCTCGTGCAAATGGTCAGATCTGCCTACTCGACCATGTTCTTAAACCTTTTTTTTTTTTATCTCATCCGGAAACTCTTCCAAACAAAACAAAAATCAGAATTTCTCACCTTCTTCACATGGACCAAGTGAAACCAAAATATTTCCAAACATCTCTCCGACATGATTTCATAAAAAATGTCTTGAACTTGTTAACAGCAGTCGGAAAAAATGATTTCCCAATACAGACTCCGATAGCCTGATTCGACGCCCACCCCGAGTTAACAAAATATCAAAACACTTGATGAACCGTATCCGACTCTTCGCGTATTTTCTTAGCACCCGATCCGGAGCTACTCATTTCCTTATAAACCTAAACAGGATCAGGCATTGCAAATTTCTCATAATCAACACTCCCCTCATCCACATTCTCCTCCACCTCCTCAACAAAATCCCACATCACCATGCTTATTAGTAAAGTAATTTCTCTGATGCTTTTTTTTGTTTTCTTTTAGAAAATATTCTTTTGCTAAAATGAAAACTTTGCTTAACTAATTTTGTTCGAGAAAATATTTATGTCAACCTTTGTGTATAAAAATGAAAAATCAGGTTGTATCTTTTTCTTCATACTTTCTTCAGTCGGGGGTTGTAAACCCAGTTTGCAAATCCAATTTTAGAAACCCTCCCTTCCTTTTACAACCCTCTTTCTCCAACACCATTATGTAAAAACCCTTCCTCCAACCCCTTCCTCTTATACCTCAACCCACACATCGCCGTCCCAATTTGACCGACCAACACCGCCAACCCCTTCCTTCACCGACCAACACCGCCACACGTCGCCGTCCCAATTTAACCGACCAACACTACCAACCCTGTCCTTCACCGACCAACACCGCCAACCCCTTCCTTCATCGACTAACACCGCACGTCGCCGACCAGCACCGCCACAGTTTGAGGAATGATGAAGGTGAGTGGTAGTGGTCGATGTGGTTGTTGATGGTTGAAGGGGGTGGAATCGAGTGTTGTTGTTGATAGAAATAGTGGAGTTATGGATTTAGAAACTGAAAAAATGGGTTTGCAAAATTGTGACGGACACGTGGCTCGTTTTTGCACTTACAACCCGTTTTACATCCCGCTTGGAGTTGCTCTACATCATCAACCCATGAAAGGTTCTATTACGTAATATTTAATAAAATAAATATTCTATACAAAATTATTTTTAATTGGGAAAGTAACGATTATGGAATTTTTTTTTAATACGTACTACTCCCTTCGTCCCAATTTTTTCTTCTCATTTGGTAGTTTACATGGTTTTTAAGAAAATTAAGTTTTGTGAAATAAAAGTAAGAAAGAGAATGTGTGAAAAGTGAATATATTGGAGAGAAAGTGTAAATGTGAGAGAAAAAAAAAATTCGTGTAAGGAAATAAGAAGAATATTTTAAAACACAAAAAAAAAATAGAAAGAAAAATATGGGACGGATGGAGTACTATATTATTCACGCATCAATTATACTTTTATTTGATTCATTCCAATCACAAATAAACCCACATAATTTCTCCCAAAAAGGCCCAAACGAAAGGAAAAGCCCAAAACGAAAAAACTAATTCAAACTAGACCGCCAGCAAAATCTCCTCATCCTCACATAAATAAATTCAATTCAATAAATAAATAAAACATTTTTAACCCAAAAAATAAATAAATTCAAACTAAACCCTCCCATTTCTCTCCTCCCGATCAGTCTCCGATGCCGCCGATTGCTCCCAAGGCGAGGATCTCCAACCTGACTAATCGTTACAAAGTCGCTTTGTCCGTACAGGAGAAGGCCGAGCGCGAAGCTGAAGAAGCGGCGCGTCCGCTTCAACGAACGATTGATGAAGTGTACGCTGAGGTTAGAGCCATGCGTGCTGAGTTGAGAAACGTCACGCGAGAGCAGAGGGAGATTTTGGCTTACATGCGCGCTCATCCGCAGAATCAGAATCAGCCCTAATTTTTTAAATTTGAAAAAAAAAATTAAGGGATTTTTAATTGGTTATGGATTTGTTGATCTACGGTAGTGACTTGTTGATGTTTTGGTATGTTATGGATGGATCTATTGGGAAGTTTTTTTTTTTTTGTATGTATAAAATGTTTTCCCTCTTTTAGTTGTTGTGCTTATGGAGATTTTTGTGCTTTTTTTTATGAAGGTTTTGACTTCTGAGTGTTCGCCCTTTGTTGAAAGCGTTGGTTATTGATTCCTGAATTTATGGTGTTTACTGGTGTTTTTTTAAAGATCAGTGTAGTGTGTGTGTGTCTGGAATTTGTTGGTCCGTGCAAGGGTGTTAGATGGTGGTATGGCATCCCGGCGGTTTCTAGGAGTATGTTGATTGTGGCTGTTGAATATTGTGGCTTGTGTAATCATCTGAGTCTAGTGTTTGCATTTGACTTGTTTTTGTACAATAGGTAGTTGTTTCGACGGTTGGATTGGGTTGATAGTGAATCTGAAGTTTAGAGGAAAGTTTTCATTTTCGGCGGAATGTGATTTGTACGTTTTTATGGCTAAATCTTTCACATTTACTGTTTATCTATTCCTCTCTTTGAATTTTCACTATACGTATAGGGCACTAATGGGGTCGATTAGGAGGCTTTCCTTGTTGCTTCTTTGAAGTTTCCTCTGCTATAGTTTCTCTGATTTATTTAGCTTCCCCTTTTTTTTAAAATATTTGCCACGCCTTCGCAGATCAGCTCTGAAGCCATTAATATAGGCAGGTTGTCGTCACTAAACTTAAAGTTTGACACAATGTTGAAATGCTTTGTTCTGCTTTTATTAACTTGTATTTTAGTGATACTGCTGAGAAGTTATTAATGTAGCCTGTTGTCACTCAGTATGACGTCTTGTTAATGCAGATGAGTTTCAATTGAGTTTCTCTGTTGCTTACATGTTCTTGCTAAGTGTAATGCTCACACTATACCAAGCATACAATGTTGCTGAACTTGTGTAGATTTTTTTTTGCGCAAGGCCGTGTAGGTGAATGTAAACACATGTACTAAGATCATACTCGAGAACCAACATGTTTTTTTTGCGCAAGGCCGCCTGTATGGGACTATCTCAACCTGGTTCTTTCCCAGACATTTTTCTTTAGGGCGGTCATCCTAACAGTTCTCCATTTTTGAGATACTTTGCAAACCACAATCTCAAATCCCATTCCCACCAATTTCTTTACACCCTAATCTCTCTCTCTATATATATATATATATATGTATAACCCAACCACTGCTGACAGCATCGTCATCCTCTTCTTCTTATCAATTTCTCTCTCTTCATCCCCAATTCAATTTCCGCAATAAAAATCCGATCTTTATCTCTCTAAATCCTTATCTAGGGATCCTCAGTTCCACCCGCATTATCCCCCACCTGTATGACGCCGATTTGATCCTCCAACAGCTTCACTCCTCGCTATGACCTCCAACTCGCCGCCCTCTGGTTCCGGATCGGAGCCAAATAGCAACCTTCAGGTACCAAGTAAAGCACTGTTCTTTGTTCACTTGCTGTAATGTAAGCCTTGTTGTTGATCGGAGTAGCTGAATTAGTGGAATTTTAAAGTAGTTTCCAGCTGGATACAGTATCAGATTTTCTGTTGACAGACTTTTTATTTTTTGGATTTTTTTTGAAGTGATGTATGTGGTTTGTGATTATTTCTGATTCTGAGTCTGTTTAAGAAGCGGATTTTCCTGATCCCGTCGCAGATGGTGGTATCAGGGGACGCACATTCTGCTGTTCTGGCTGTCGTTGAAACACTAAAGCAGCAGTTAACTGTGGATCGACGCGCTTTTGTGAAGGTAAATTTCTATGTCAGCATCTGTGGGCTTTTTTATTACTGGTTTGACGGTATGATTGACTCGTCACAGAAGCGGATTGAAGAAAACAGGAAAAAGCTTGTCTGCACGTCAAATTATTTGTTTGAACTTGTGCATGAACGGAGACAAGTTGCATCTTTTGACAATAATGTAAATTTGAATATGTTGTCAAAGAGACAACAAGATGCTGATGATATGGTAAATGATTTTTTCGAAAATGCGGATGATGAAGGAGCCTGTAGCTCCCTGGATGAGGATGATAAGCCTGCTCCTTCGGTCGTTCTTTTGGGACCAGGTGTCTCAGTGAAACGTTGGATTTGTGTAGCCAACCTACCGGAAGTGAAGCGCCTGCCCCCTTATACGACATGGATCTTCTTGAAAAAGTGTGTAATACATGCTCGTTTTTTCATTTAGACCATCGTGTTAGTAATGTACTATTAGCATAACATCGTGCTTTCAAGACTCGAGTTACTATTTTATTCATGTTTAATTAGGAATCAGAGAATGACTGAAGATCAGTCCATCGTTGGCCGGAGAAGAATATACTATGATCGGAATGGCGGAGAAGCTCTTATTTGCAGTGATAGTGAGGAGGAGGCGGTCGAAGGCGAAGAGGAAAAGAGGGAATTCTCCGATTCAGAAAATTTTATTATTTGGTTAGTTGCCATAAATTATAAATTTCCAGGGTTTTTTTCTAAAAAATATATTTCAGTCTGAGAGAATGCTGATAATGCTCATTCTTTCTTACTTACCAGGAAAACCATCGAAAAACTTGGATTATCCGATGTTGTAGTGGATTCGTTAGCAAATTGTTTGTGTAGCAAACCCTCAGATATAAAGGTGCGCCTCTTTGGATATGTATTTTTGTCCCGCAGTTTCCAAGTTTTGTTTTGCCAGCTTGACATCGATATGAAAGTTGAAACACTATCAACATCTTTCTTATACAGGCAAGTTACGAATCAATGGCTGGGAAAAATGATACCAAGGATGATTCATTTGATGCCCTGAACTATTTTCTTGAGAATGATCTTGATGCTGCACTTGATTCCTTCGACAACTTGTTTTGTCGCCGATGCCTGGTGAGAATCATTTATAGCTCTTTTACGTATGCCTGTCTGTCAGAAGTCAGAACCTTGTGTTGTTTTAACTGCTGTTTGGTGCGGCAGGTATTTGATTGTAAATTACATGGATGCTCACAGGATATGGTGTTTCCTGTAAGAAAGGGATTTATGCATTCGTCAACATTTTCAAAATTCACTACGGAACGGAACACTGATTAATGTTGGTTTTTTATTTTAAAATTCATTTGATAGTTTGAGAAACAGAATCCATGGTCTCCTCCAGATGATGAAAATATTCCTTGCAGTTTTCAGTGCTATCGATTGGTATGTTTTGACGAGTAAGATTGTTTCAACAATGATTATTGTTCATTTATTTTTATGTAAGTAGGGTATCATTGTTTCAATCCATCACAGTTACGGGAGCAAAATCGTGTTGCTGATGTGAGCTTGCTTCATGGAAATGGTGAGGGTTCACAATCCATCCAGTTTTCATCTGTTGAGAATCATAATGAAAACCTCAAAAGGCTTCCTGGGTGTGAATCACAAGGTAGTCAAAAGAGACGGAAGAGAGCGGGTATGTCAGATTCGATAGGTAGCCGAGGCACAGGACCAAGGGGTATAAACCTCTGGTCTGACGCGGGTGAAGAAAATGAAAATGAAATAACATTCTCAGAGGGAAAGGAGTCATTTGATGGTGAAGGATCAGAAAGAATAGACCAAGCTGTTCAAGAATGTGATGTATTGCTTTTGGAAAATAGCCCTATATTTTTATCCAGCCAGACAAATAAATACCCACCCAAAATGATTAGCAAAGAGACTTCTCATGGAGAAGAGTTTGGTGACAAGAGTGTATCCGTAAGTGCTGCAAATATCAGCGAGCGCTGGAGAACAATTGAAGCAAATCTTTTTGAGAAAGGCATTGAAATCTTCGGAAGAAATAGGTCAGTCATCTCTTGTAAGTTATAAATAGGGCTTATGCTATATTATTGATAACACAAATATGTCCCTGAGTGGACTGTGTTCTGTATTTGCAGCTGCTTGATTGCTCGGAATACTCTAAGTGGCTTAAAAACATGTGAAGAAGTGTATCAATACATGAGAAGATCTGAAAGTGATTCATCCCTTCCTATAGGAGATGCCACTTCGATATCAACTGAATCCCATTTCAAGGCTGATGTAAATGATGTATCGGTTTGTCACTTGAAGTCGAATTATCGAATGATGATTTTGATTTAACAACTACCGAACTGCATCTTGTCATTTTCTTTCTCAGGGTAATGTCGTAAGACGAAGATCAAAGTTCTTACGGCGGAGGGGGAAAGTTCGCCGTCTTGGGAAATCTGCTGCCTACCAGTCTTATAAGAAGAGGATTTCTGAAAGCAAAAATATGTTATATCGACAGTACAACCCGTGTGGTTGTCAAACGGCTTGCGGTAGCGAATGTGCTTGTCTTGTCAGTGGCACTTGTTGTGAGAAATATTGCGGGTTAGTCTCAAGTATTTGCTCATTCTGGATTTCCATGTTAGTTAACAGGCTTCCAAAATGTTGCGTTTTGGTATAAAATTAATTGGATCCATTATTTTTGTTGTCTCTCAACAGGTGTCCAAAGAGTTGCAAGAACAGGTTTCGAGGTTGTCACTGTGCAAAAAGTCAGTGTCGAAGCCGTCAATGCCCTTGCTTTGCGGCCAACAGAGAATGTGATCCAGATATTTGTAGGAATTGCTGGGTCAGGTTAGTTTCTGGTCCATTTAATATTCCTGTTTAGAATAGAAATGCATTGATGCGAGTTCGCCATCCCTGAGCGTTTGCGATTGGACTTGACCTCGCAGTTGTGGAGATGGCAGTTTAGGGACCCCATACCAACGAGTTGATAATTGTGAATGCCACAACATGAAGCTTCTTCTAAAGCAACAACAAAGGGTATGTTAAATTAAGTCTCGTTTTTTTCTCAATTTTTTCTGCAGCCCTTTCATGCGGCCAAAAATTCTCACTATGCACCGACCATGGCACTCATGCTCAAAATTAGGTTTTGCTAGGAAGATCCGACGTATCGGGTTGGGGTGCTTTTTTGAAGGTATTATGACATATTTACTTTTTTACTTTGTTATCAGCAACTTTTATCTGTGAAGATGAAAAACTCACCGGCGAACCGCTACATTCCATTCTTCAGAATACTGTTGGCAAAAATGAATACTTAGGAGAATACACAGGAGAGCTCATCTCTCATAGGGAAGCTGACAAGCGTGGAAAGATTTATGATCGCGAAAATTCCTCATTCCTCTTCAACTTGAATGACCAAGTATGTCACCTGAAATAAGGATAACTTTCTTTTCCGCTTTGTGGTGTCACCCTCTACTGACCTTTGTGTTGGTTTTATGCAGTTTGTTCTTGACGCATTTCGCAAAGGTGACAAATTAAAGTTTGCTAACCATTCACCAAATCCAAACTGCTATGCCAAGGTATACCCACTTATGCAGTTCGTGCGGCTAGAGGTGTCAAATGGGCGGGTAGGGTAGGGTATGGGCGGGTGGGTAAGAGGGTAAAAGAGGGTAGAGGGTACAAAAGGGTAAGAGTTTTGTGGGCGGGTATCAAAATGGTAAGGGCGCCCTTTAATACCTACTTTTGAATTTTGACCAATCGATCAATGCCGGACCTCTGCCGGTCAACGTCGGTCAACGGTGGTCAACAGTGGTCAAATTGAGAAAAGGGTAATAAGAGGGCAAATGGCGGGTAATGGGCGCCCCTATTATAAGAGGGTATTAAAGGGTAAGGGCAAGGATATTAAATGGGTGGATATGAAAGGGTATTTTTAGGACGGGTATAGGGCGCGTAGAGGGCGGTATAGGGCGAAGGTATTTTTGACACCTCTACGTGCAGCCATCCAAATCGAAGTAACCAGTCAGCACAAAAAAAAAAAAAAACTGATCCTCAGGTTGAAAACTATAACTGTAATTTGCTTGTTGTAGGTTATGATGGTTGGCGGTGATCATAGAGTAGGAATTTTTGCCAAGGAGCGGATCATTTCAGGAGAGGAACTCTTCTACGACTACAGCTATGAACCAGACAGAGCTCCTGCCTGGGCTAGGAAACCTGAGTCATCCAACTCAAAAAAAGACTGTGTAACCCCTTCAACTGGACGCGCCAAAAAAGTCGCATGAGACCGCCGACATTCATATTGCCTCAAATCATTTTTCACAAACCCAGAGATCATCACAAAGTGAAAGACATTTTCATTTTGACTGTCTAGAATCAAGCTGTTTTGTTCTACAGTAGGTTTGAGCTCTGCATTCATGAGACCTTCAGAGCTCAATTTTCCAAAGTAACTTTGTATTCTATGTGTAATTTAAGTGCAGTAAGTAAACCCCTGGTTGCATTACAACAACATGGAACTAGACGACATGACATCAGCCTTCGTGGAAGAATGGTGCTAGTACTAGTAGGCAATAAGCATTTTACACAACCCGCAGCAACGGGTGTGCGCCCAAGTTAATTGGCGGCTTGATCCGCAGATCAGGGTTGGCATCAACCAATCGAGTGAAGCAATCGTCTGGAACTTTTGTCCCCCACAAGTTGATTTCTGTTAGTTTGCGGCATTGTGTTACCAGAGCCAGTAGTCCACTTTCTGTTATATTCCGGCAACTCCAAAGAACTATCTTCTGTCAAAAAATAGGAGGAAAAAAAAGGAAGTTCAGATGGCTGATAAAAAAGGAAGATGCACATACATCTGTTGCCAGGAACTTACGCTCAGGTTTGGGCAGTTACGCGCAATTGCGTTGAGAGATTCATCAGTAATGATTGTTCCGCCAATGTTTAAGTCTTGCAAAAATGCAGCCTTTGAGACCTGCGGAGATTCGAACGAGCTCACTTTCTTGACACAAGAGTTTGAACAGCGCGGATGTATCGATTTCGTATGACACACTACACTTACTAGTTGAATGATGCCAGTGTCAGTGATCCCTGACATTCCCCAAAGCGATATAGAGGTCAAGTTTCTGATACATTTAGCCATTGATATCTTAGCCAATCCTTCGTCTGTTATAGTGCATCCCCATCGACTCCTCGGACTAATCAATAACATCATGAATTCAGGTCTCAATACAATCAATTTTAAAGATACGGACAATAATCTAATTACAATCTGCCATTTAATATGTCGAAGGAATGATACAACTACAATGACATTCGGATAACCGTCAAGCGGTCAGTCACTCAATCCGTGTTAAACGAATACGAGATACGTATAACAGTCTAGCGGTCGGTTATTCAATATCTTGAACAATTGGAACAACAAGAAATATGAATGACATACATATGAAGCTCTCGAAGGCTATAAGCCAGAGACACAATCCTGGCGGTGGAGTCGTCGTCCATCTTCCATCCATCAAAGTTCAAGCTCCTTCTCTTACCCATCGACAGATCCACTCCACGCTTCCATTTCTTGCAAACCTCGCTAGCACTAATACGAGACTCAAAAAAAAGTCAATCAGTGAAACAAAAATGTTAAAAATAATCATCAAAAATCAAACTTTCGAAAAACCCACTGCCCCAAATCGGTGAAGGATGATATGAAGCTGAGGATATCCGCGAGTACATCGTCAGGTAAGCGATCGATTTCGGCCTCCGCCATCAATTTTGTCGGACGAGTTTGTGTCCTGTCGTGTTTAAAATTATTATTTTTTGTTTGTCAAAACTGGCGACTAACGAATCAAAACGTTGCCATTTGATCTATGATTTACGGACGAAATAATAATGTTTTATAAAACTTGAATTTTTTCATAATATTTTATATAAATAATTAACAAAAATAATGAATAAAATTAAAAAAATTCATTAAAATTTAGAGGCATTCAATTATTTACGAGTTTTGATCGTGTGATGAAAAAACATTATGAAAATATTATTTTTGTCAAAACTTGACATTAATCGTGTGATGAACCAATCAACATATCAAAAACTTGTTTACGAGTTTTTGACGTCATTTGAAGTCTATGAAGCTGAT
>JAWWMW010001357.1:160279-170302 GCA_035048345.1 Echeveria elegans
CATATTTTAATTTTTAATTTTTTTTAAAAAAACCACTTTGTTTTTTTTCAAAAACCATAAGGTTTTCAAAAAAAAAAAGACAAGATACCGGTGCATAGTTTCAATTTTTTTTAAAACAACCACTTTGTTTTTTTTAAAATAAAGCTTTCAAAAAAAAAGTGACACTATGCACTGGTATCATAAAATACCGGTCCATAGTTTATTTTATTTTTTTAAAACAAAACGGTTTTCAAAAAAAAAAAGTGACACTATGCACCGGTATCCTTAAATATCGGTGCATAGTTTAATTTTTTTTTAAAACAACCACTTTGTTTTATTTTTAAAAAACCATAAGGTTTTCAAAAAAAAAAAGTGACACTATGCACTGGTATCCTTAAATACCGATGCATAGTTTCAATTTTTTTTTAAAACAACCACTTTGTTTTAAAAAAAAAAAAAAGTTTTCAAAAAAAAAAGTGACACTATGCACCGGTATCCTAAAATACCGGTGCATAGTTTCATTTTTTTATTTTTTTAAAACAACCACTTTGTTTTTTTTAAATAAGGTTTTTAAAAAAATAATAAAGTGACACTATGCACCGGTACCGGTGCATAGTTATTGTTTTTTAAACCAAAAATTTTGTTTTTTTTAAAAAAAAATAAGGTTTTCAAAAAAAAAAAAGACACTGCATTGTTTCATTTTTTTTAAAACAACCACTTTGTTTTTTTTTAAACAATAAGGTTTTCAAAAAAAAAAATGAAACTATGCACCGGTATTTTAGGATACCGGTGCATAGTTATTTTTTTTTTAAACAAACACTTTGTTTTAAAAAAAAAAAATAAGGTTTTCAAAAAAAATAAATGACACTATGCACCGGTATCCTAAAATACCGGTGCATAGTTTTATTTTTTTTAAACAACCACTTTGTTTTTTTTTTAAAATAAGGTTTTTAAAAAAATATATAAAGTGACACTATGCACCGGTATCCTTAAATACCGGTGCATAGTTATTGTTTTTTAAAACAAAAATTTTGTTTTTTAAAAAAAAATAAGGTTTTCAAAAAAAAAAAAAAAAAAGGATACCGGTGCATAGTTTCATTTTTTTTTTAAACAACCACTTTGTTTTTTTTTTAAACAATAAGTTTTTCAAAAAATAAAAAAAATGAAACTATGCACCGGTATTTTAGGATACCGGTGCATAGTTATTTTTTTTTTAAAAAAATAAGGTTTTCAAAAAAAATAAATGACACTATGCACCGGTATCTTCATTTTTTTATTTTTTTAAAACAACCACTTTGTTTTTTTTTAAATAAGGTTTTTTAATGTAAAATATTTAAGTTGCAAAATAAATTAGATTTTATTTTTTGACACTTTCACACACCAAATAATCAAACATAAATTTCAGAGTTTTATACCTAAAAGCAATTTTACAAACTCAATCCCTCAAAAAAAATTACAAATTACGCACCGGTATTATGCAATACCGGTTCCTAGATTGTCTTAAATCGTCCTGAACATATATTACTCAACAAAACTTCGCAAAAAATAATCAAACAGTATCGAACTCAACAGGATACAACCAAATACAAGCGATTTCATTGAATCGATTTCATTTAATAAGTACAACCAATAACAATCATTCATTATCCAAAAATCCTATACAATATCTTCCAAATATCGACGGATGAAGCAGCATATATCTTCTCGAATTTCGATAATGCGATCTTCACCGTAAGATCGGATTCCATAACTAAAACAGTTATGTTACAAAAAAGAAAACAAAATCAACACAAAAAACATATAACTAAATATGGAACAAATGCGCAAAAAATGATGAAAAACTAACCTTGACAATTTCTAGAATCCCCACACCGGCGTTAGCGCGTACAAATGATATAATATCTGATATATATCGGCAGACATAATATCCACATAAAATGACGGGAGGTTGTCGTGGACTCTGCTTATTTAAAAATTTAAATTTAATACTAAGTAACGGTATAAATAACGATATACAATGTCATACTATACCTTGACTATCTTCCAGTGTACTTTCTGTCCTTTACTCCTCGGTAAACACCTAAAACAAATACTAATTGTTAGATACATTTAATATAAATAAATTATAAGAATATAACATTTTCCAAATTAACTTACATCTCTACTAAGTTTTTCGCATCTTCATTTATCCTGTTATTTCCTGAGGAATCAAGCCAAAGAACGGTATGTTCGTTTGGAAAGATCACACATACCATCCAGTGAAACCTACAACAACCAACAATTAGAAATCAATTTATACTAAACTACGATATAATAAATTAAAGTAACGATGAACTCACTTCGTGTGATCAACGTAAGGGAGGAAGTAACAGAACACTTGGTCTGCATCCGGCATATTTAATCTCCCATTTAACGTGACCGCCCTATCATTTATATCAAGGGTCGGGGTCATGAAAGATGGACTGAGGAATCCAAATTTAATGTCCCAGTGACGCATTTCTTCGTGTAAAAAACTGCAAAAAAATGAAGCTATGTTAGTTAAATGTTAATTACAAAAAAGTTGATATGAATCAAAAAATTTACCTGAGATATAACTCAAACGCCGCGTTCCCCATAGCCTGTAACCGTACCAGGTCATTGACGTCTTCAGTACTCAGATAGACTTCGTATGGGATACCGAATAACTCGTCGTCGACCTGTACGGTTATCGTATTTCTGCCCAATTGGGACCAAGCAGCGTGAAGCAGTCGACTCTCGCGATCCAAACCATCAACAAATGGGTCGCCGGTTTCTTGCAGATTCATATATAATTGTGAGTCAAATTCCTACAAGTTAAATTTTCATTAAGATTAAATATAACATATTTAACAAAAATAAAGTCATAATGTTGAATAAGCTAACCGCAGAGTCGACCACAACCAACCCTTTGGGCCACACCACTAGGGATTTCACTGCGGCTCGCACAGAAGAACATTTTGGGTCCGGGCGTGGCAACTCCGCATTGTACCCTGCATAGAGAACTTCTTCCACCTTCACTATCACATCATCTTGCGATATTGGTCGATAGTGAAGGTAACGTCCTCTCTGGGCTCTACCGATGGCCACAAGAGTCTTTTGACCATCGAGTTCTCCCTCGATGTATAATAAGCTCTTCAGACCATTCTGTTAATAAATGTAACAAAAAAATGGGTAAATCAAATACATTAAATAAACATAAATACATAATTTAATATCTTTAAATGTACATTCGGTATGTTCTGCAAAGGGTCTGAATCAGCCGGACAGTGGCGGCTAAACGCCTCGGACGCTTCATGACGAATGATGGATTCATGGTGAATAGGGGCTTCGGCACGCATGGGGGATTCATGGCGAATGGGGATGTGGCCCGATTTGGCCTTGCTAGTCGAGCAAGAGGAGGATTTCGATTTACCAACTCCCCATGGGATTATTGCCCCCACTCCTCTTGTGCGTCCTCTGGGTTCAGGAGTGCCAATCGCCTCGGTCAGAATATCATGTTGTGGACCCTGAGACGACCACTCTCCTTGAGTTGATTTTTCCATCAACTCGTCCTGCAGTTAACCATCAAAATGTATCAAAATTGGGTATGATATTAACTAAATAGAGATTGACATTAAAAATAACTTACAATCGCACGTCCCACTCGTGCAGATGCCTCGTTGACGAACTCGTCTCCTTTCATTCGCCCCAACTTCCACAACTCGTGTCTCTCCGGAATATAGACATTAGATGCGGAAGCGGATTCGTCACCTTCGTTTTCACATCGCGAATGGAGTTCGGCTAGTTTGGCCTCCATCAATTTCTTCTCAAGCTCTTTGTAGCCTCCTCGTCCAAGCGTGTGCGCATACACATTTTTCTTAGAGAGTTCTTTCCTGCTCTCTCTTAGCTTTTGACCACCTTCTGAGAGCCTTTCTTCTTTGAATTTCATCCAGCTCTCGGTGTTAATATAGGGATACTTCGCCGTCGGACTTCCATCCGCATTCTCACCAAAAATGTATTTTTTTGCGAGTCGGGTCTTGAAATTATTCCACCTGGTACAGGCGGCCTTCAGCTCGCCTTTCTTGTACGGCTCGCATCCCTCAAAAATTTCCTAAAGATAAAAATGAGGAAATTATAATTAGTTCATCATCTAATAACGTTCAGAAACAAATATACCTTTCAATTAAAAAACTTACACAGGCTTCCAACCACAAAGTCTCCTTATAAGCTTTGGGGACTTTTCTCCAATCACTAAAGGTAATAGGCACTCGCGTACGAGCCAGCATACCCAAGTAGTTCCTCCAAGTTGAGCCATGATTTCCAAGCGGACGACCAATGTCATCAAAGGATACCGTAATCTTCGTACCCTCCGTTTTGTGTTTCTTTATCAACGTATCCATGAGTACGATACCACCCTTGTTTTGTTTTCTTTTCCCGGTGGAAACAACCCAAAACTCATCACCACCGTTAGAGCTGCTGCCGGTACTCATTCTACAAAATGCAATGTGATATTTGTCAACACGTAATCTGGCAATTACATAAGTATGGAAACTATGAAATGACAAAAAACGAAGTGCGATTTTACCTAAGCGACGCTGACAAATAACGGGACTCGAAATCGACACTCGCGGTTGAATCGAAGTGGGGGAATGGGGAGCGATGGAAAGCACGGTTGAATCGGCACTCGAATTCAGCAACGGAAAGCACGGTGTGTCTTGATGAGAAGAGGCGACGAGAACGAACCGTAGTTTTAAAAAGGAACTACGCACCGGTTTTGATAATACCGGTGCGTAGTTCCAAACAAGGACAATTTAATCATTTCGGTTCCCTTTTTTGTCGTCGGGGGTGCGATTAACAGCTCCCTTTGACAAACCACCTTCCGAGTTCTCCAGGCATAGGTTTTTGGTCCAAGATACCACGATTTCCATACACATCGATGTTGTAAATCAGTCAATAAATGAAGAAAAAAAAACAATAATCAGTTATGCAATCAAGCTAGTCTTCAGACATATCACTGACACTGAAAAGTATCTTTCATTGCCACGGTGCAGATTTCGAAACCGGCAAAGTTAAATATTGATTGACCAGTGCAATCAAATGAGCCACATTTTGCAGTGGATTATACGCTAAAATGTGTACGTATCTCGGTTGGTAAGTGATTAATTTTAATATAAGCCTCATCGTATGAATATATTGCCCTGCACAATACATTACATCTCCACCAACTGAGATAACTTTCCAGTTGATCCTTTCAAACCCTCAGATGCAGCCAATGTGTCAATTTCTAAGTCATATCCTACAACATAAACTCTCAGTGCTGGAAAGGAAGAAGAATTAACAAACAGACTTCACCAACATGGCCATGTTCACTAAAATCGTCTAGCTCATCCACATATGTCGGGCAGTTTGTTGGCAGTCCAACTTCTTGCACAGGTTTGTAATTGGTAATTATACAAACTTCGCATGTTTGGTTTTCCACGTATTACACACTATCTGGACCAGATTCTCTTCTTGGAATCTTGCTCCTTGTTAGTTGAAGTTGACGAGACACCTTGAGGGCCACGGCTCAAACTGCTCATGGGAGCGATCGGTGATAAAAGTAATAACTACAAAGTCTCGGGCACACTGTCAGAATCTCAAATCGAAGAGGCAGAAGATGTTGGGGCGAAAGAAGCTCATCGTTCAGGCGAGAAGTCTCATGGCAAATCGTGAAGACTCAAAGATAAAAATAGCAATAACATGTGTTTCATTTGATCTAAAAGTTTTTCTATTTAAAGAAGCACAAAACCATGTAACAAAGGGATCAATTCGATCAATAAAACTTCATAGAAGTTATATCCTAAGCTAACAACCGGTCTACGCACAACAGCGCCAACAATTTGATTGACGGTTTGTTTCAGTGGCTGTGAAACTCTTGAACCAGCAGCATACGGTTTCGGTGGGTCAGATTGACGAATCTTGTTATCAGTCAAAAGTGTGGATAGCATCACATTTTCAGTTTCTCCGCATTTGGAATCTAGCTTCCTTCTCTTGTCTTGTAAACTGTCTACAGGTTTCAGTAGGTTATAGCTGCATGCTTGGTTAAATCTGCCTGATGAGTTCGAGCTTCTTAAGATATGGGATGAGCCCATGTTGCTCATCAAAGAGTCACATGACGTGGCATTGGCCTCATTTGGTTTAGATTTCATGACTTCTGAGGGTTCATTAATTGGTAAACACTCGGATTTCCCCTTCTGCTCACGCAGCTTCTCTTCTAATTCCTTTACTTGTATACAAAGAAATTACTTAACAGTCTTTGAGAGCTATTTTAATAACACTGCTTACGTAGAACTTCTGATAGTACCTTAAGTTGAAGGAAAGTGGTCTCTGGGTTCTGCTCATGATCTCTCAGTTTTTTCTCGAGTTCCTTGACCTGCAAGTTATATTACACAGAGTTCAGATTTATTTGCCTCTTGATTTGCAACACTAAATTTATGCAACTAATTAGTCACAAGTTGCAACCTTTCGCTGGAGAATGAGAGTGTTATATTCGGATACATGCACCTTGTCTTTCAGCTTCATCTCCAACTCCTTAATCTGGACAAGATGAAAAATACTTACTTCAAATCAACAATAAATTTGCACAAGTCGAGAGATCTTAGGCATGCTAAAAATACCTTTTCCCGAAAGGCCGCAGAATCTGAAAGCAGGTGTTCCTTCATCTTGCTTTCCATCTCCTTGACCTTAAAACACAAGCATACACATTAAGCTTCTTTCAACATATAAGGTGTTTGTTTGTATAAAAACATATAAGGCACTTATTTAACGATAAAACAGATTGATGTGACGCTAAACTAACCTTCCGCTGTAGACTGATGCAAGTTTCCTCTTTCCCTTTAAGTCTTTCTAAAACCTGCAGCAGCTGCTTTTCAGACTGGCTGTGTGATGCAGCCTTCAACTCAAGTAAATTCTCGAGTTTCTTCAGCATTTCATCTTTGGATCTCGCTTCCTGCCTTGCTTTCTCAAGCTATGTTGTCAGAAACAAACAAAAAAAATTTACGAGTTCTGATAACTTTAATTTCAACCAGGTAACAGGATATTGTGTGTATGTACCATTGACTTTAGCTTCTGAATCTCTCCTGTGTCGACTTGTTTTCTCGCTGTGCCAAGCTCAACCCCACGTACCCGTGTTGCGAAATTCAAGGAACTTAAAGTTTCCCCTAGGTCGTTTTCTGATGGGCTAATTTGCACAAACATCAAAGTCTTCGATTGCCCGCCTAAATTTACATAAGAAATTTCCACGTCAACACATTTAATTGTTTCATCATAATTAAATAACTCAGACTGAAGTGCACAATTTATTGAGCGAAAGAAAAAATGTCCTTACCCAACGAGTCTTGAAGTAAATGTGTAAGCTTAGAGTTCCTAGGAAGCATTAACGAACGAGGGGATTGATCAATGAGTAAAACGTTTTGTTTGTTTTACCAGAAAAACAACTCTGAGGATAAATAACATGAACCTGTAAGGAAAGAGATGCTAGCGCAGATATCACGTCGCCAAGAGCTGATAGTGACCTATTGATATTTTGAGCTTCCATGAGTCGCTCCCCTTGAGCATCAGTCTTTCCTAGCCGCTCACTCCCAGCCAAATCCACGAGCCACAGCTTGCTTCTAGTGCACTCTCCACTCAGTAAGTTCCTAGCTTTTACAGTAATGCAAAGAATACTGCATAGTAGAAGGAAAGCAATTCCATCAATCTCAGAGTCAAGCACGGAAATGTTTGTTACATTTTGTACTAACCGACTTTTATTTTATTTTTACCAATGAGATCGACTGTTGTGTTCGTTCACGTTATTGGATCCAACTGCTCTTGCACTACTTCCAATCTGGAGTACATTCCAAACTTCGCTAATGCTCTCAACTTTGGCCTCAACGATCCCCGGAACGTGATGAGATCCTTCAGAGGCTTGCTTTATTTCCAATCTACCAAAATGGGAAATATGCCAGGTTAAAGCATCTTGAATTCCTACCATATAATCGGTACATCATTCATTCACTTGAAATAACTTACCTTTTTGATGATGGTGATGTTGCCAATAAATCTCTCAGCTGCTCGTTGTACACTTCTAAGACACTTACGCATATGTCATATGAAAATATTTCAGTCCTTTCTTTTGCAATCTGAAAAAGTTGCTCTACAGTCCTATAATTCACTCCGCGATTATTCGGCGGTCCTTCCATGTAAATGTTTTTCCCGTTCCCGTTTGGCCGTATGAAAAATACATACATTAAAACCATCTACTAAAGGTGATGCATATGCAAACACATCAACTGCAAAGCAAATAATAATTTAAGTTAGTACTCACTAGTCAACTTCCAAACATCTGCACCAATAGTGTTACACCTTGATCATCTTTGGGAGTGTAGACATGATCGAATCTGAAGATATTTTTTGAAGGGCCGGCAGCAAAAATTCCAAGATCACCATCGTTAGCACCTTCAAAGTCCACAACATCCTTATACCCCGCTGAAATTTCTTGTTTACTAAGAGGACGGCAACGATAGAAAACCCTTATGTTCGCTGAAATACATCATCAACTGTGAGCTTATGAAGTTCACGGACGTATTCAATTGTACAGGTCGTAGAGCTTCTTCCTTTTAATCAACTCCTCATGATACTTCAGCTTTAGGTCCTCGCACTGCGCAACTGAAAAATATCTACACGTTAGCAGGCATCTAACAAACTATAGTATCAGCCAAAAGGTCTGAAAATCGTTGCATAAAATAAGTATGTACTAACCCAAACCCTGAACTGCAGACACCATATGAGTCAACTCTGGAATGGAGTCTACACATTCATGAGCTTTACGAGAGAGTTGGGCATGCTCTTCTTTCATCACCTTTGCAATGATGTATAATTAAAAATTAGAAAGTAGTCGGTGTCTTGGTGATATGTGATATCTTCAAAAAAAAAAAATACAGTAGAGCTAATGACAGTCTCTAACCTTCAGCGTTCCCTCTAAATTAGCAATAGCAGCGACCCAAACCTTCTTATCATGATCATATTGACGAGTTATAGCACGTAACTTTTCCGCTTGTTCTCCAACAGTTTGATCTGTATAGAAGGTTGTACAGATAAGTGCAATTTTTAAAATAGATGCAACAGTTGGGTTGAACCATAAAATTATGAAGTAAATATCTTGTTCAAATAAAAAATGATTAGGGCAACTGAACTAGACATCATACCCTTACTCGAAAGCTCATTATTAGGCTGTTTAGTAGCTCTTCTCCGCTTAGTGCTTCTCAAGCCCAACTCATCAATTGGCGTATCGACTAGACTAAAAGAACTTCGCGTACAAACCCTAACAGAAGACATGTCCGCACCTGCAGCACCTCTAATTTTCATACCACTCGGCGTATTATAGGAATCCATCACAATGCACAGAGACTTTCCCAATGACTAACTCCACTGCCAGCACAAATTACTATTTCAGATTTCAAAACTTCATCCGAGCTTAGCCAAACTTACCTAATCAACATCAACAACTCTAAACTGACCTAATCAACAGCGACATCTCATAGATTAAATCGATCCGCGGAAACTTACGAGATCGTTTCGCTGATAACTAACTAGTGAAGCTGAAGGAAGTACGTACCTGGCGACTGAGACGAGTTGACGAACGCAGCGGCAGGAGAGTCGATCAGAGTAGAGAGAGAACTTTTGATCGTCGGAGATAGCGATGCGGAACGGAACGGGTCGTCATTGTGGCGTGATCTTTCACGAAATTAGCTTGTGGTCCCTCAAAATTAAATATATACAAAATGAACCCTTTATTATATAAGATTACAAATTGGCTAGAATAGTTTCATGAAGCTGGCGGTCCATATAGTAGATCAGGCCCATTAAGTAGCCCAAACTGGATGCGGGGAATAAGTAGTACTGTAGAAACGAAATTTTGTAAAATGATATATTTCTTCTAGGGTAGGGATCAGGTATAAAGTCTGCTTAAAATAAAAAGTATTAAGAGATTCTAACCGTTGATTATCTTTTAGATCAATGGCTATTAAT
>JAWWMW010001358.1:3633-18855 GCA_035048345.1 Echeveria elegans
GCGGAAAATCAGATGAGCAAAGTAATAACCTTTTTTTATGACCGTTGGGATCGTCAAAGGTGGTATGTTGATATATATAAAACTACAAGTGTCAAACTCGTCGTTCCGACGGGATGCGGCGGCAACAAATATTGTTGGCAATGTTATTGTGCGGCTGTAATACACATACATTAAAAAAATAAAGTGCGCAACACCTCATACATTTCTATTATATTTCCTGCAAAATTTTAAATGTTTATTTTCTATTTTTCAATATTCTAAAGTTTTTACATTTTTAACTTTAATTTTAATTTTTACAATTCATTCAATTAATTATACATATTATATTTTATTAATGTACACTAAATTGATGCGAATGATGTGACACAATGTGATCCATTGTAGAAAATATCATCTTTTCAAGTAATTTTTTTCAATATCAATATTATTCATGAATCTTAAATTCATCACTCTTTAGTACTAGTACACATCTTACATATAAATGTAGCGACACTTCATTTGATCTCATATTGATCGAATATCATGCATCCTCCCAAAGTAACATTTTGGCTTTTGAGGGACTAAATGGAGATTTTTTTCCCAACCTAAGCGAGCGGAGTTCTTCCCTAAATATAGATAAGAATGCTTATAGAAAATTATGGTGCCAGCACTAGCACTGGCACCGGCAGCTACTGTCATCCAGGGAAACATTTGCATGCATGCTGGTCTCCCAGGTACATAAGTTACCTGCGATAACTTTATCCAGGGAGCGTGAACGGGAAAATCTGCTAAACCTGTCACGACTGCGACTTCTGCTCCTGCTTCGGCTCCTGGAATTGCCTGCACCACTTCGTGGAATGGTTGCTCAGTTAGGGAAGATTTGAAACTACATATTGTCTTAATACTACTGAGAAAAGTTGGCTAAACATTTCAGAAACCCAATACCTACTTCGTGAATCACCGCTGAAGCCATGTCCAGGGGCTGCTGCCCTGTCATGCCAGCTTGAGCCATTTGGTGTAAATCCCCTATCAGCGGCTCCCGCTCCACTTCCCCCATACCTTCCATCATATCTTGAGTCGCCACGACCTCCCCCGTAACCTGAATTGCCACGACCTCCTCCATAACCTGAATTGCCACGGCCCTCACCAACCCCCATAACCTCCAAATCCAGAACTACCACGCCCACCACCATATGCTGAATCACAGCCACCAGGACCCCAGGCTCTTGACTTGCCCATCATCCCACCACCACGTACTGCCAGCTCACAAAGCTCTGGCGGTACTCTTTGGTTAGCACCTTCCAAAACCTTGATCAGGTCATTGGCGTGCTTTGCATCCTGGTCACAGAAGAAACTGCGTGCAATACCAGATGCACCAGCTCTGCCAGTCCTTCCTATCCTATGCACGTAATCCTCTACTCCAGATGGGAAATCAAAGTCGACAACTACCCTGTTAGCAAAAATCAGGTCATGGAAACACACGAAGACAAGAGTACAAATAATTATTTCTCTACAAAAAAAAGTGCAAGAATCAGAGCATTGCTCCATAAAAAAGGAATGACAAGTAAGTCCTACGCCGCAAGAATATTACAAAAGCAAAAATGACTAGACATACACAAAAATGCAGAAGCTCTCTGATTGGTCATTATACAAGAAAAAGGGGGGAAATGGGAAAATGGAAATAGTAGTGGGGAAAACAAATTCTCAACTGATAAAAAATCTAGGAGCTACGGAAAAAATAATAATATAGATCCGCCAAACCTTATATCTTTGACATCCAACCCTCGAGCAGCTACGTCTGTTGCCACAAGTATAGGGGCTTTTCCAGAACGAAATTGATTCAAAACATAGTCCCTCTCCCCTTGTGATTATTTACCTCCATGGATTGCAGCAGCACCAAATTGGCGGCCAATATTACATCTTTTTGGTTGAACAGAAAGTAATGATTTTAGACCCTGGTTCATGAGATTGAGACCTCAACATCTGTTCTAAGCACCTCTGCTTCTCCAATGGAGGCACTACTTCAACATGCTACACATCAAGGACGGTCAGTAACATAAAATGTTCCCATATATCAACTGATTCAAAAAGGGTACTACGGGCAGACCTGGGTAATGGACTTATTAGCAACAAATTCATCTATATTGCCAATATTGACCTGAACCGGATTAACCAGAAGATCCGCAGCAATCTTCCTAACTTCCTTTGGCCACGTTGCTGTGTACATTGGTGTCTGTCGTCTGGCGGGTATTTCCCTGACTATCTTTCGGATCTGAGGTTCAAAACCCATATCTAGCATGTGATCTGCTTCATCAAGAACAAAGTACGAAACTTGACTGAGGATAACCCTCTTCATCTCCAGAATATCATTCAGACGACCAGGAGTCGCAACCACAATATCTGCCCCACGGTCAAGGTCTCTTAATTGAGGACCCTTTGGTGCTCCATCATACAGACACTTCAAAAAAAGGAAAATAGCGACAAGCATAAAAAAAAATCAGTTACATCAAAAAAGAAGGGAAGTGATGAGAAAATAATTGCAAGAGACATACCGTGCAAGATATCCTAGATGATTTCACAAATTTCTCAGCTTCATCTTGAATTTGTGTGGCGAGTTCCAGTGTGGACGACAGAACCAGTACTGTTGGGACTTGGGACCATCTGTGAGTCCTTACGACAATGTTTTATATGAATAAAACCTGGAATTAAATTAAATAACTAAGAGCTTTTCCAGAACCAGTCTTCGCAAAAGCGACAATATCACGGCCCTGGAAAGCAATAGGCCATGACTGTGCCTGAATTGGTGTAGGCGAAGCAAACCCAGCACTCTTTAACTGCAAAGCAGGAACCATTCACTAATAAGTACATGAAGCAACTCTAGTACTCCAAAAATTCCTACTTTATTATTTAAGTTTCAACGAAAGAAGAAGCACCATCCTCTCAAAAGGGCAGCCATTATTTGCTGAAACAAGCCTATGTGGGAGGAGGCATCTTCTTTACTCAGACTAACATGCAAACTGAATCACCACCAAAAGACAGTCTTGTCATGAACAATGATGATTCAGACAGCCCTTCAATATTTTGGTCCGCCATATGAGAGGTCACTAATTACATGCATGCCCAACACAGAGGGAAACACAGTGTACGACATTGGCTCCTCTTTGGAGCAAATATCGCATCTGCGAAGAATTTCAGACAGAAGGCAAAATGAGCCACAACATTTTGGAGCTCAACCCTTTGACTCATCAAAATAACAACTAAACTAATTTTTACTGGATAACTAGAGGAACAATGCATTGGATATGACACTTGTAACAGCCAAATCAGTAATAGACTTTCCAATTGCCCCAGCACAACAATAAGAAAGTGGTTGAATTGATGAACCTAAAATTATCACAATGCCTCGGTGCACTTAACGTAAAACTCATAAAAGAATAAATTAGAACACAAACACAGCCAATGGACTCTAAATAGATGATATTCAATTTATGTCTCGAGGAATCTCAATCGGGGATATAAAAGGATGCGGAACATTATTCCCCTGAAGACACAAATTAAATTCAGTTACATGATTAAAGGGGAATGATAGAGATTCCAGAGAACCATGAGGCTAATAACTCACAGATACAGTTATTTCATTGTGGCGACAATAATTTTCAGCAGCCGAAACATCTACCATAGCCCCAGGTCCTTGTGCATTCATACCAGCACCAACAATTGCATAATCAGCCACCTGGAACAACATCATTTCCAACGCCATTATATCTGGTATCCGATCTGTTGTAGGCATAGCCATGATGAGATGTATGAGAAGGCTGTGGACCTTGGGCCAATAAGCCAGTTGCATTAGAACTGCCATTCAGAGATTTTACAGGATCCGGATGTGATGTTGGCCTTTCGTACACTGTAACATTAGTTTCAGGATTCCAAAAATATAGACACCTGGTATTCCGTATTCCCATCTATAAGGCCTTCCAAGGTTTGGGCAAAGTGGGATCTTCAGCTGCATAGCGAGGAGAAGCGGATGCAGGCACGGCAGCCATTCCAGAAGTGTTAACACCATCCTAAAACAAAACAAAAAACAAACAAAAGTTCAAACTCAATAACGGCTAATGAACCAAAAACTACATCATACATCATCAGCCAGTGCGCCAAAAAATGATAATCAAATTACCTTTTTTGGATCCTGTGGGGGATTGAGACTCAACTCAAATATGACGGGAGGATGAGAGGTTCTATTACCCTGCTAGTGAGAAAAATACTGTAAAATTTAATTCAACTACAAATGTTTTTCAACATTAAGGGAACAATCAGAAACAACTGACAATATACAGACAGACAAGGAAATTACATGGTTAGACTGAATGGACCCTGCATGGGCACCATCCACTGAAACAAGCGGTCCTTGACCCTTTACAGATTCACCTACATATCCATGACTAAAAGGCGCATTTCCGCCTCCGAAACTCAGTGGAAAAAATTGTAAAGAGCAATCAATTGAAAACACAAATAGATTAAGAGTAATAAAAAAAGAGTCGCTTTTCTCTACTGACTACACATTTACACCTAAATCATAAGCTAAAAAGATGTTGAAAGCACCATTTAACCAACACATACCTGATTAATCACTCTTCCAGCGCCATTTTCGGATCTGCCACAACTTCCACTGTAAGCAGACTCATCAAGAGGACCCTGTGAAACTTGTTGAGAACCGCCATTAGGTAAACTTGCACGATCCGGCTGTGCAGTCAGCCTCTCATACTGCTTCCTGATTCCAATAGTAAAGATATCCAGTACTCCCATCAACTAACCCTTCCATGGCTTCAGAAGCGTCGGATCTTCAGGTGCAAATTGCGGAGTAGCCATAGCACTTGCACCAGCCATCTAAACAACCGTACTCCTAATCCAAACCTAAAGTCGCAATCAAGATATCAAAATAAATCCTAATTTTCCACAAAACCAGAAACAATCCCAATTCCCAAACCCTAATTTAACCTACGTATAATAACGTCCACCGAACTGCGTCCGGAAATCAAAATCAAAACCGATTAGATTAAAAGACTGACCAAAACAAATAGTACGCAGGCGATGGCAGGCTGCGAAGATCAAGAAACGCTGCGAATCGGCAAATGGAATCCAAACGCAGTGGAATCTGATGGTTCCGCACTTCCGATTATATAGGTCACGGCACACGCCAGAGTGCCGGTGTGAGTTAATCCGTCTCATTATGGTCCTCTTAGTGTCAGTTACTTAAATTGAGGATCCTTTTGGAATGGGTAGAAAAAGAAGAGCAAAAGAAAAATTAAAAATAATTTATTTTCTTTACCTTTTCCGCAACCAAACGGAGTCTAAGTTTCATATATTTTCAGTAGGGTGGTGCACTCGAATAATTGCCTATATAACTATTGTTACATAAACTCCGAGTTATGAAGTGAATACAAAATGACGATGAATCGCGCTGAATTTGACAAGATTGATAATGTTCAATCGCAGTTACACAACGTTATACTACTTGCCAGCTTGACACTCTTATGTTTCGAGAAAAGGCAATTGCTTTCGAGCATGTCCGGGGATTAGTTTGACGAGGATGTCCGACGACACTCCTTTTAACTCTGCGTCAATTATGCCCGGTCAGTTATTCAAGTTCTTTTATATACATGATAGTAAAAAAGTGATGGAAACTGTACCTTGAGGCTTGAAATTGAAGAGTGGTGGTAAAGGGCGGCCATTTGGAAGACGGGTTTTTGGGTCACGTAGTTCATCAAAGAATTGGTGTGTACAGGCTTCTAGCTGCACATTATGGCTCAAGTCATGTAAACATATCGTAAAGCCTTTATTTACAAGGAGTACTTACAGCTGTGGATCTCAAGTTTGGAGAGTATTGGAGAAGTCTTGATACAAGATCGATTGCTTCATGTGGCGTGCGCTTGTGGAATATCTGTTAAACAGAATGTTAGTTTTGATCTAACGATTAACGAACTGTGATATACATCAAATATACGAGCTACCTTATACCACGGATGAGCCTTGATTTGTGGGAACTTAAACTCAGTGTAATTCGGGTTCATACATTTGATATCCTCACGAGTTGGGGTTCCAAGCACCTAAAGAGACGCAAATTAAAAGAAATATTGTGATATAATTTTTTGCTGAGGTTTATGAAATATCTACCTTGATTATCTCAACAAGCTGATCGACTCCATTATCACCTGGAAAAATTGGCTGCCACAATCGGTTTATAGCCGAGTAATAAATGTTAATGACAAGCGATATCATTTTAAGGAAACTGCCATAGTTATATTGTTCTTAAAATTGTGCAAAACCTGTCCAAGAAGTAGTTCTGCGAGGACACATCCGACAGACCATATGTCGATTGCTGTTGTATAATCAGTTGCTCCAAATATAAGTTCAGGAGCACGATAGTAACGTGAGCAAATGTAAGATATGTTGGGTTCGCCCTTGACCTATTATAATTCACAGACAAGCAAAACGTATGTGGATGGGACTTTAGATATGGGAAGAAAGAGAAAAAGAGAACGAGCTGCTAATGCCTAAACTAGGACATTTGCTTGAGCTACGAGCATTTGAAGAGCCGCGAAATTCCGAACATAATAAATGTTAATATGAAGAGAAACAAAAGGGAGGCATTAGCAGAATCATCTACAGAAATAATCATTTACCAGGACTTTTGCACTTCCGAAATCACATAGCTTTAGCTGATGAGTATGTGGATTCACCTGCAAAAATTAGATTGGCCGAACTGAGTTCAACATTTCTATAAAATATTAATCATCTACATGAAAGAAAGCTTCAGCCTTGAATATTACCAAAAGATTTTGCGGCTTGATATCTCTATGACAGACGCCCATGACACCATGAGTGTAAGCCAGCGCTCGGCAAATCTGGTCAATCAAAAATTTTTAACAAATAAATAAAATTCTGGAAAGCGAAAAACTTAGGGAAATTTCAACAGAAGAGTCGCAACCTGATAGGTGTAAAGCTTGACGTACAAAAGAGGCATTAGATGATTGGCTTTACGGTAATGCTTTGATACTCGATACACCGTTTCAGGAACATACTCCAGCACTAAATTAAGGTACAGCTCATCTGTTACGGTGGTTGAAAAAAAACAATGTTTGAGGGAGACGATATTAGTATGGTCAAGAAGCCGCATAGTTTGCAGTTCACGGTTCTTATATCTCTTATCCTGCAACACTTTCTTAATTGCAACAGCTTCTCCTGTTTCAAGGCATTTCGCCTGCCAATTTTAATAAGAGCAAGCGTAAGAAACACATCCCCCGATCACGTTTCATGAGGAAACTTTAAAATACAAAACGAGACTGACCTGGAAAACAATTCCAAACGAGCCTTGTCCTACAACACATTCCGCCATGTAGCTTATTGTCTGTAGTAAGGGAAACCAAAATAAGTATATGAATTTAAATCAGTTTCCAACTCTAAAAACCAAATATTTGAAATAAGTTGTATACTTGTTTCGGTCCACCATCTGCGCCTCCGCCAATGGTGGTTACAATAATGTGCCCATTCTCAGTTCCATTCCCATCAACAAAACTTTCTTCCATTTTCTATACTCAGAAAAAAAAAATCATTCATACATTTCACAGTTCGCACAAAACAAATTAGGCCTTGCGGATGGACACCAACCTTTTCAACATTCTCATCTCCATTCTCCACTTCATCAATCCCCTTCCGATTCTCACCCACTAGCATTGATTCACTGTTATGTTTCCCAGCACTTACCATCCCCGATCCTTGCATTTCGTCACAGCTTCCTCGCTAACGCGCTAATCAAACAAAACATCATATTTACATAAAACCGCAATCTTGAATATTTTTCATAACTTTATTTCCACAATCATATCACTCAATTCTGATGATCAGGAACACTTACGGACTACGGTACCACCGTGATGCGCTCAACATGAACAAATAGTGAAAGCTTTAATCTTGAAACCTGAAACACAAAAAAGATCATCACTTTACACCTCAAATGATTACAAAATCAATACTCGTGAACAATCCAGCTGATCAAAGTCTTACCTTAAACCCAAAAATGTCTTAAAGTTTACTACTTGAATTCCAAACCTGGAAGTTGAGAGAAGAAGATGAGTCGACAACAAATCGTTTTTATATTCACGAATTTCAATGCTGTCACTCAACCCAGGTTGGAGATTCTTAATCTCAATCCATCCCATTCCCACGTCTAAGATACGCACTATCTTTTGTCGCTTTCTGTGCCGGATTTGAACTGGTCTCATTCAGATTCTGTTTGGCGGACTCGCATGCCCCGTGTCCAACAGAGACGACTAGTACAAAAACGACGCCGTTGAAGCTTCAGTTTCAGGATTGAAAACGTGACAACACGTTAGTGACCGTTGAGTTATGTACAACCAATCAACTAAACGGCACCGTTTAATAAATGGGCCGGTAATGCCTAAAGTGTGTATACTTCTACGGTGTCAAATATTAAAACTTTTGGGGCGAAATTGTAAATATATAAAACTTTGCATCGCATGGAAAGATTACGAACTGTAGAGTGAACTTCTGGCTGAACTCGTCTCATCCATTTCGAATGGATTCAAACTGCGGAAGCTTCCGGACAGCGAAGTAGAGAGCTCGGAACAATGGGAAGAGAGTTTGAGTATGTGATCATCGGAGGAGGCGTAGCAGCTGGGTATGCGGCTTTTGAGTTCGTTAATCGAGGCTTATCTAATGGACAACTCTGCATCATATCCAACGAGCTCGTAAATTTTTATAATTTACCTTTTCTCCGCTTTTCATTTTGCTGTTGAATTTTCTGGCTATACGAATTTATTTTTCGAACTCTGATACCATGTTGAATTTTATAACTAAGGTATGAGAGGCTAAACCATTTTGATATTCCTTTCTCGATGTGGCCTTCTCGTCCGAATCATGTGTCCTTATTTTACTACTAATTTTTTCAACAAAATTTGTTGCCTCAAGGCTAGAGCAGCCTCTGAGCTATAGTTATATTCTGTTTCGGACTCTAATAAATTGTTAGATTTGCTAGCATTTTTCAATTAAATCATGTTTTTTATAATCCAATATATGGTTAGAATAAAGCTTTTAACTCCTAGTCAATTAGTTCACAACTGCTAATGTGGTTATATGGATGTTTGTTGAGTTAACATTTGCCTTGTAATTTGTAAATGTATGCGGATGGATGTTATATGGAGGAATTAGCGAGGTTTTTGAAATTAGATATGTTTCTGCAAGGTTGAGCCGTATGAAAGGCCTGCGTTGAGTAAAGGTGTACTGCAGCTGGAAGGTATTTTTTTTATACAAATTTGTGGGGTTGATTTATGAATTATGAATAGAGTGGTTGATTTTTGTTGGTAGAGCCGTAGAGTGTAAGTTTCAGTAGCGTCCACGCCATCCAGTTAGTTTGCTTTGTTTTTTAACCGTGCGGCATACATTGAAAGGTCTATCATCCGTGACACCATTTATGTGTGAGGTGTTGAGCATTTGTAGAACTTTCGGTAGGAGAATGGATGCGAAACATATTACATATTATGATGGAAAAATTTGCTTTACTGTTATGTTCCCTTGTATTAGTTATTATTAGCTGCAGGGAGAGCTGCCTTGAACTCAAAAAAAAAATCTTCAAATTTTGTGAAACTGTTTGATTGCTGAAAAAGTAGTTGGCAGGTCTGATGTTTTATTTCCATTTGTAAGTTTGTGAACTCGATTTTATTTTCAGTTAGTTTGTAGTGTTGCACGGACTAGTACTTTACCAAATTTCTCTTGTTTACTGTTCTCGGTATCAGCTCCCATGCTTCTCCCATCTTTTCAAACATGCGTCGCATCCAATGAAGAGAGGCTGACTCCAGAATGGTACAAAGAATACGGTAAGATTTTATCATTAACTGTGGAACAAGCAGCTTCTGTACTGCTGTGTATTGTTCATGGTTTCATTCTGTACTGCCTTTGCATTTCAACATTTCTACTGAATCAAACATTTACGAGTTCGATATTCTAAGAATAAAACCTGGGTTCATATAGGAATTGAACTTCTCCTCGGAACACAAGTACATTCCGTTAACGTGGAGCAAAAGTCACTGCTGACTGATGCTGGTGAAAGTATTAGTTACAGGATCCTCCTTGTTGCAACTGGCGCCCAGGTAATGTTTTTCTTATAAAGGATCATTGTTACTCGAGTAAACGAGCATACCAATCCAAATGATGTATATAAAAAATAATGATAAATTGCAACAGAAACACAACTTTAGATTTCAGAATCATCTTAGATAGAGCTAAAAAAAATGTTAACCTTGCCGTGTTATTTTATTAATCTGTAAGATACTCCATGTAAAAAATATTGCCATCTGTAGACTACTACTTTATACGCAACTCTTTTAGTTTACATGTCATGTTGAAATTGACAGTTATAAGCAAAACGGTCTTTGCTTGGAACAGGCGTTAAAGCTTGGAGAATTTGGAGTCAGGGAACCAGATGCAGAAAACCTGTGTTACTTGCGAAGTTTAGCCGATGCCTTCAAACTTGTTAATGTAATGCAAGCATGTGTCGGCAAAGAAGCTGTTGTTATTGGTGGTGGATACTTAGGAATGGAGTGTGCTTCATCCTTGGTGACAAATAAAATAAAAGTAACCATGATTTTCCCAGAGGCACACTTCGGTGAGTGTTTCAGTCATCCGGATATTATTCCTTGATCTCGAAGCGTTTAACTTTAACAACATTTTGACATTTATTTGATACAGTTACGCATATTTATACATTTGAACAGATCTTGGTAAACTTCGACTAAATCAAAAGGGCTTTGTTATTCTCCTGCAGTGGCTCGTTTGTTCTCACCAAAAATCGCAAGCTTCTATGAGAACTATTACAAGGCTAGAGGAGCAGATATCATCAAAGGAACAATTATATCATCCTTTGAGATGGCTAATGATAGCCAGGAGGTAGCTGTTCACTCATCTTGGTTTCTTGTACGAAAGACCACCCTTGATAGTCTTACTATGATTCCCTTAATTAATTCATGTTGCGTGTTGTTTAAAAGAATGTGCTACCGGAGGATCACTGTGACATATTTGTTCAACAGATCGTAGCAGTTAATCTTCGGGGTGGAAGACGAGTGGCAGCAAACATGGTTGTCATAGCAATTGGAGTTCGTCCAAACACAAGTCTATTCGAAGGTCAGCTAACTATGGAAAAAGGTGGAATCAAAGTCAATGGATATATGCAATCAAGCAACAGTTCGGTCTATGCAGTGGGAGATGCTGCTGCATTTCCAGTGAAACCTTTCAATAAAATCCGCAGGCTAGAGCACGCAGACTCTGCAAGGAAATCCGCTAAACATGCAGTTGCCGCAATAATGGACCCAAAGAACACAAGTGAATTCAACTATCTCCCCTTGTTCTACTCCTGCGCCTTCAAATTCTCTTGGCAGTTTTACGGACACAGAGAAGGTGAACCAGTCCACTTCGGCGAGTACTCACTTGGCAGCACCTTTGGCGCTTATTGGGTATCCAACGGCCACCTAGTTGGATCTTTCCTGGAAGGCGGAACCAAACAACAGTACTTAGCAATTGCTGAAACCACTCGCCTCTGTCCAAAAATAGACGACCTGAACGAGCTGGAACGACAAGGGTTGGGTTTTGCCTTATCGCTATTATCACAAGAACAACCACCATTGTCCAAAAGACCCAAAACACCTCCACCTGACAGCAACATAATCCACGAGGTCCCTGTATATAACTGGAATGCTGCTACTGGCGTCCTCATAGCTGCCTCCGTCGCTGGATTCGCTTACTGGTACGGCCGAAAGCGTCGCAGATGGTAATAAACTCATCCCCCCTGCCTGCCCTCTTGCTTCTCCAGTCACATACTGAATTTGTACATGTAAAGATGTATTCTGTAACATGCTTGATGAAGTTCTTCTCTCCCATGTTGTCTAGCTATGCACTCCATTAAATTCAAGTATATACAAAAAAAGTGAGCCACTTTCATGTCAAGCAAAACATATAGAAAAACACGTATCATAAACCGGCTTAACTCACGTGACCGGATATGAGAGCGTTTGGTCTAGTGGTATGATTCTCACTTTGAGTGCGAGAGGTCCTGAGTTCTGTTCTCGGAACGGCCCCGATTCTCTTTGCTACCACTTTTTCCCACGAATATTTACGTCACTGCTTTACCTATAAACTATAAGTTACGTATCAGAAGTTTATATCATCTGCAATCTCCTTTTGCGTTGGAGAACCATGCAACTTTTATGTTTTTTGTTTCTGTTACTATCGTCGAGCAACCTGCTTGATGGGTACAACCATTCTTGTTAATACCATTGCCATCTTTTGGCTGATCGTAATGGTTCATTGTTTTGATTTCAAAGTCTTTCTTGAATGTAACAGTTCTGTCGTGTCCGTGATATGAGGAAAATTACGCATCTGTATACTGACTGAACTTCAGAGTTCAAACCAGCTTGAAATGCTTGATCTAAGAATAACTGAATGTCTGAATGGTGTCTGTAGAGAAGTGGAAATGAATGTGCCGATTGAACCGGTCTACATCGGTTCAACCTTGCAATCCGGTCCAATCAGCCTCATTTATTCTTTACATCCGACCGGATGATTACTCGGTTCGTTCAAACACGCCCGGACGTCCATGTGTCATATCTGCTGCTCATTGTCATCTATTCTTATAAAAGAATAGGAAACGTCCGTAAAATCAAATAAGAAAATTACAGTGATACTTTTCATTAAACAAATAAAATAATTAAACTATCAATTACCCATTAACATTTCTAAGCTCATACTTGAAGCCTCAAACTTCAAATATCATAAAATAATACAAAAAATAAACATTAAAAATAAAAAAATATAAGCAAAAATAAAACGTAAAAAATTTAAAAAATAAACATTAAAATAAAAAATTATGCGAAAAATATTCAGCATTTAGGGAGAATCGAATAAAAATACGAAAAAAATAAAGATGAAGAACAACAAATCATAAACAAATCAATTGCTCAAAACCCCAAATCACTTTTGTGCACCAATCTTTCAACAAAATCCCCTAAACCCTCTTCCAGGTTTCTATCAAGAACCCTATTTCAAGGTAAAATGTGTTTACATTTTTCATATTTTTGAGAGAACACTGAATTGATTTTTTTGCGGAATGAAGAACACCATAGCAGGCAAAGGTGAAAGGAGGAAGCTTTCTGAGGTGGAGAGTGATGATGAAATGAGTGAGGAGGATTTGAGTGAGTCAGATGTTGTTGAGGAGAAGGTAAGGAGGGAGATGAAGATGGGAGTGCGTTTTTAGTTGGAGATTTTGTATGGGGTAAGATTAAGAATCAACCATGGTGGCCAGGGCAGATTTATGATGAATCTGATGCTTCTGATCTTGCGTTGAAGCATAAACCGAAAGATAAAGGTTCGTATTTGGTAGCTTATTTTGGAGATGGGACGTATTCGTGGTGGCAGTTGAAGAGTTTTGATGTGAATTTTCAGTCGTTTTGGCGTCAAAGTTGTTCCAAGAGTTGTTGTTCGCTGTAGAGGATGCGTTGTGGTGCAGGAAATGGGATGTGCTTGTGTGGAGAATGATAGACAGGTTGCGGAAAATGCAGGGATTAGAAAAGGGGTTTTGGTGCCGATGGTTGGGGTCGATAGAATAGCTGCTGCGCAGTTTGAGTCAGCGGATGTTATTGCTAGTGTTAAAAATGCTGCTTGGTTAGTGTCTGTGGAAAATAAGTTGGAGCTTGTTATGTTGAGTAGTAAATTGTTGGCTGGAAAGGGTATTGTGAGCTGCCTAAATACTACTTTCCTGTGTACACTGATGGGCTAGAGGATACAAGAAAACGCGGTGTTGATAATGAGACCGTCCCCTCGGAAGATGGTTTGGTTTCTACTGAGGAGAAGTGTTATGAAAGAAGGAAGCAAAAGAGTGTAACGGATACCATAAAGGTGGAAATGGATACTGATGTTCAGAGTGTCATGGACAATAAGAGAACTACTCCAAGCAGAAGCAGACGGGTTGGTCAAACTGATTTGTCCGACAAAGGCAAATCTAAAGGTAAGAAGAGGGCGGCTGGAACAAGTTCTGTAAAAAAAATCGATGAACGGTAAAGGGATTCTGATACACTTACTGCTTCTCTTAAACTGTTGGGATTTGAACCTGTAGTTGTTAATTGACAAACAGATACTCGAGAGTCGAGAGGGCAAGCGAATGAGCAAAGCTGCTAAGCTGATCATCGAGTCTCCTCCAATCAGAAAGCAGTGTAATATATAATGTTTGAGAAGGAGCCTACAGAGGAGTGCAATATCAAGAATGAAGAGCGGTTAACAACTGAGCAATCTGTAAATCGAGGGCACAAAGATATTGACCCGATGCAGGAGGAAATGGTCTCTGGATTAAAGCCGGCATCTTTTATTCCTCTTCATGAAAGACCCTTTGGATCGAAGCTAGATGTGTTTTCTCTTAACAAGTTGTCAAACAAAGATACAATCATGGATGAGGACAATGACGACAACACCAACGGACTACCATTGTCAGCAATCATTTTTATTACGTTGTCTCCTGGGGTACCTTTACCTTCAACGTATGACATCCTTACAAAATACCATGGATTTGGATTGCTGAACGATGTAGAAACCGACATCCTCCCCAACTCACTCTGTGCTCAAGTGTGTTTCATCAAGAAATCCGAAGGGGAACGAGCCTTCAACCATATGGTAAAAATGAATTCTACCGACTCAGGAACCCAGTACCGCATCCGTTACATCCCACGTGACCTCAAACCATCACCTTGGTCAAGCAAACTCAAAAATGATAATGCACACCCGCTGTCTATCCAATATTTGAAGCAGAAACTCGAGACACTAATCTCCAAGCTTAGCAACGCCGAGGGAGAAAAACTCTCAAGTGGCCTGAAAAATGAGCTACCCATCGAGATGACAAGCCTCTTGGCAGAACTTACCAATGGTGTGAGTTAGGGATGTCAACGGGGCAGGTCCGGCCGATTGCGACCTGCCCTGCGCGGGTCCGGCCGATTGCGACCTGCCCTGCGCGGGTCCGCGTCAATCTGTCCTGCCCTGCGCGCGGGTCGAAAATCCCTCGACTTGGACCTGCTCCGCCTGGACCTGTGGGGACCTGCCCTGCACTGATCCGAATTTTGAATCGCAATTTGGACTATCTTTTGTTCGGAATTTAAATTTACCTTCAACTAGAGATTTGTAGATAATCGAATC
>JAWWMW010001360.1:0-17634 GCA_035048345.1 Echeveria elegans
GTATTCTGGAAAATATGTCCATGATTATTGAAAGCACTCAGTCCTGATGTTACATCCATTCTTCTATTCAAGTTCTCCTGCTGGCCCGCACATTACTCAAAGAAGAATGTCCAGCTACAGAATTCCCGGAACGGCAAAAGTGATTGCTGGTTTGCGTAAGCCTTCATATAACAATATGTTTTCTTTGCCGGTTTCGTTGCTTCTGACGGGATACGAAATAGCCAGCAAAAACTATTTTAGGATGTGCCATAATAGTGACCACATTTATTTGGATATATTGTACCTTACAAGGATTTGGACCTTTGTTTTAGTCATTCTAATAACTTCCAGTCCATCTATGTGCATGTTGTCGTTGTTAATAGCAACAAGGGATATAATGTGGCCAGGGGTTACCATTATGTTAACTTTGTAGTGAAGTCGGACCTCGCTTCTGATACATGCTAGTTTCTACTGGAGCTTTCGTTCCCGAGATGTTTGGTTTACACTCTTAATTGCTACTTCTTGTGTTCATATGAATTTTTCGTCATTCTTATTTGTGATATTGGTGCAAATATTATTTAATTTGTGTATTTAATTGGTTATGTTTGATATGTAATCCACTATCTTACACAAAACCAAGCATGTATTTTTATACAACAACACAAAGAGGTTGAATCCAGTAGGAATCATAATTAAGGTAGAACCTAGGAACCAATCTGGTACGTTGATTTTGTTAAATTAAAGAATATGATTAATGGTGAATATAATGATTATAATTAAATTTCAAACGAATTAATATCAAACAAAAGGGCAAAATCGTCACAATTGATGTTGTAAAAAACCAGAAAACAATAACGATCTAGAATCCTAAAATCAAGAGAAAAAATGATCTAGAAAACAAATCCGCATCAAAAGATTCGGTGGCCAAAATCTCTCGAATTTGAATAAAAATCAAACATGTGTTCATTGCGTTTGAAGCATGCTCGATTTGAGTAGATGACTGGACTATAGCATTATTTTTTTATGTCGGCTGTTGTTTGATATTGGCCCAAAAAGGTTAATATGATTAATGAACTGGATGATGGGCAGATGGGGGCACCATTATATTTATACATAAGTATTACTAAAATTGCAAAAATTACATATAGGTATGTAAAGTTTTATAAAATTTCATTGGAGGCTCCGGCCCCAGCCCCACACCCTTATAAGCTGCTTCCGCCCCTGGTAACATCTAAAGGTTATTATGCAGGTGGTTAAATGTTCACATATTATACATGTGGTTACGTGTAAATATCCATATTTCAACACGCCATTACATTACTTGTTTCATCGTTGTCCAGGTGTGCTGAAGTTCAATCATGGTTGGCACCATAACCTTGCCATTGCTCCACAAGATCGTTCTGAAGCTGAACATGGCATTGCTTGTATCTGAATCTCTAACGTACTTGTATGAATGCCATAAAATTGACACTAATTTTTCTACTTATTAAAATGTCTGCATTTTCGACAGTTGTATCATAGTTAGTAGTCTAGAATTCTAGTTCAATTTTGTCTTCAATGATCATATTATGCAAAACGATACGAGCCCATATTATATATTTAACTGTGTCAGCATCCTAAAATATGCAATTAAACTTACACAAAAACATTCATTTTAAAATTACATAATCATCAAGCATAATCCCATTGGAGCACAACCATTTGTTTTCATTATTTAAAAAATACATAAGCAATTGAAAACTATAAATCGCAAAGCCACATTACAAATTTGCATTAGAGATGCTCTAATGCAAAAAAACCATGAATGATCTGTTGATGTCCGTTAATGATAAATTTTCACAAGTAGAATTAACTTATATCTTGCTCTATCTTATCTGAAAGATTACTTATTTGTAATCGAACACTTCATCAATAAATTGCTATCATCACATTAATTCATCTTGCTTTTACGTCTTCATCGTCGTAGTTGAAGGGAAGTGGCACAGACTTGAATGCTCTGAACTTCCCGACATTGTTCAAGTGTTCGTTCTCCAATCTGACCACACGTGCAATAATGTTACAAAAATATTTAACATAACAAAACTGATACTTAGAAGTTAGAAGTACTTTGAATTTAGATGAGCGCAAACCTGAAGAAGTTCCAAAGACCACGACGAATGATTTCCAAGCAAGCCACAAAAGCAATCATGCCTGTTCGGTGTAGGAAAGGAGCATTGATGCCCATTACCATTTGCATCCAAGCGAGTCTCAAAATAATATTCAGTGCCTGTAAACCAAACATCATAAGCATTCATATGCTTCATGTTTGGTGCAAGATATGCAATTTGTAAACAGTTTGCTGGTCGGAAAAAAAAACCAGGACTTACAATAGCCAAAAAATATACGCTTTTTTCAGGAACGAGAAGCTTGTCTCTAAGCCACGGATTTTTTGAGTTTCGCTGCAAAAGTCCCCAGTCGATCACGATGTCCCAATACGTATTGTAGACGGTTGCTATACCTGAAGTTGCCCAAGCTATTGTTGTAATAGTCGCTCCGGGTCTAAGTTCAAGAGAAGTCCTCGAAAGAACAGCCAGGATCGTAGACAAGTACTTCAGAGCATTAAAGCCTTCCATTTTGTTTTTCTCTTCGAATAACCGCCTTAGACACTGTGCATGATCTTATTTTAAAAGTTTCACAAACGTAAATTTCAATTTTCTTAACTGAAAAAAAACACATTTGTAATTGTTGGGGAACAATCCGAACCTGCATTGCCCGTAACCAATATGGAAGAGCTGCAATTACAAGAGTGAAAACCTTGTAAACGTTGCTTTGTGCACAAGTATTCTCTCTTGTTGTGAAGTCTCGTCGGGCATAGTAACAGATGTAAAACTGAAAACTTCTGAAAGCTTGTACCTGGAGCGCGAAAACTATTTTATAGTCTCGGTTATGGACGAGCGAAGGAGAAGAAATAAAAAGTCGTACCTGACTTGTAAGTTGATCTCCTAAGAAAAAATCCGGGAGAGTTACCTGCAGGAAAATATTACCAAGGGAAAAAAAAAGAGCTTTACCATTTTTTTTTTTGCTGTGGTATAAAACAAAAGAAGAACTTTAAAGTATACTGACCTTGTAAAGAGGTGCTAAAATGCAATGAAATGCCCTGGTTAGAAAGAAGAAGCGGCTTGAACGGTAGATTATGTTGAACGGACAAACCAACATAAGCACCGCGACCTACAGAGAATTTCAGAATTGCAGACTGTTATTTACTTTCAGAAGAAAATGTATTCACAAGGTGGAAAGTGACGAGACTTACGACAAGTAGACCCAAAGGAACTGATTCCATCAGTGTTGTATAACTAGGCCTCATTTCCATGTCCAAATTCGAAAGTACCGCAGTCAGTGTGAGAACTGAAAGAAAAGAACCACCTAGAAGTACTTCTCTGTATCCCAATTCAGTGCCTTGCTTAAAACCGAAGATGAAAGAATAATTGACCCGAAAGCGCCTCCAGTAGTATATATTGGCAGAATACATAACCATGTGCAGGATAATGAATAAGAACAGGCTGCAAAAAAAAAAAATGAATGACTGAATTCTTCAAGAAACTGTGATGGGCTCACGCTCAACTCGTAAGACATTGTAAGAGAACTGAAGCGAAGTTATGTACCTGTATAGTGGAAATATATTCTGCATATACTTCTCGCGTCCAACATTGTTTTGAGTGTTTAAATGTTGTCCCAAATGCATTGCAACGGCGATTGCCGCAACAAGAGCTATTGAGCAACCTGCAAGCAGTCCTGCATTGCATCACAGAATACAACGATTATTACCCATTCGTTAGTTTTGGCTTTTCAGTATATCAGCTCATTGAAAAACCTGAAACGAAGGAAAAAATGCCAACAAATTCACCTAGAAAAAATGTTGTCCAATGTCTTTCCTTCTTCTGTTGAGGTCTTAAGTAACCCATCCCTTTTCGGTGATTTCCATTATAAAAATGCTTCACAAATGTGGACTCAACTCGTTGTATCACCTTGTTGATCTGCTAAGTAAAAGAGTTTGTAAGAACCAGGTATTCAGAAATGGGGGATCGCGTATGATTTCATTTCTTACCTCGTCAGACGCTAAACAGGAGTTCTCAACCATATCCATGTACGCTTTTGATGCATTCTTAGACGTAATCTGATTCCACATTTGAGTGAAATTAGGTAAGACTTAGTAAACGTATAACATCAAATGAGTGAAAAAAAAAAGCACCATACAGAGAAACCAACCTTGTCATATTTTTTCAAGATTTTTGAGAATGCAAGAATGTTCAAGAAGCTGATACAATACTCAAACATCAGATTTAAATGAAGAAGAAAGAAATGGTTATGTAAATTAGTACCAACGACGCGAAGAAGGAGATTGAGTTACCTATAACTTTTTAAAACGCGAAGCAGCTTGTGAAACTCCATGAAAGCCTGAGTCAACCGCTCCTCCGCATTGTGTAACTCGTTTTTACTAAATTTTACTTTCGAGTTTGAAAGATGTGCAAGACCTGCCAAAGTGCCTATTGGAGTTTCTGGTGCCACGTTTACTGTTACATGGTTTAGTACATCTAATGAAGCTGGTCTGAAGGCTGCTCGAGTATTCAGCTTCCCATCATTCTCCACTTTGGTATGATTTTGATTGCCTGTCAATCCCTTGCTCGGGGCCTCCTGGTCGCTCCCCTCTTGTTCCTTGATCACATCCATTTGCACCCAACCTACATATGCCCCAAATCATATAAACTCTAGTCATTTCCATAGTGCTAGAATTTGGTCAAACTGAGTTCTAACGCAGCTCTAACTCGAAAGTCCAGACTATATGATCACAAAAGTAGATATCAGTGTAAGTTTTCATGATATCATTTATTTTGTAAGAAGTGGGACAAACTAATATGAAAATACTGTGAACTCTTACCTGATTGTCGATCCTTGTTGTTGACGAAGAGTGACACGGATGGAGCGGACGAATCACCATTGGCCGCAACAGCAAGAATGGAAGGATCATCAACCTTAATTCTCAAAGCAATCAAAGCATCCATTTGCTTACTCAACTCCTCAGCCTCCTTCATCACATCTTCAACTTTCCCTTTATAAAACATAACCACCTTATTAAACTCAGCATCCAAACCTCTAAAAAAAGCAGCTTCATACTCTCCGCCGCCTTCCGAAGAATTCAAAAACACTGTCTGATACTCATTCACACCACCACTCACTAATATCACTTGATCACCATCAGCACCATCATCAGTAGACGCTTCTTTGTTGGCGTTTCGACCTGTCAATCCGCTGAAAGCCCGGTAGAGTGAGATTCTCCTCCTCAAAGTTCCGCGTGGAGTTGCGGACACAACCGGGGGAGGTGCAGTTTGTTGCTTGTAAATTTGAAGCTCTTTTAGGACAACCTTTAAGGAGTTGTAGTTCATGTATGCATCTTGCCACTCTAGTACTAATTGTGATGCAAATTCCTTGCCAAATTTCATATCTAAATTTGTGTATGTATTAAAACATGAGAGCTAGCTAGATGAATGTGTATGAGAAAATTGGTGTATTGATGGATGCATATATAGTTGTTAACTTGTTATAGGGTACATGTTACTGTCAGCTCAACTACCGTAGAGTTGTACACTGTCGGACAATTGATATCAAGTTTTGGGAGTTGACTTGGCTGGCTCTTGGCTGCTGCAGGTTCTTTGTTTTTTTTTTTTTTAACGTACTAAACGTAGTACTTCTCTTTTTGTCTACTTGTACAACTTTATGGTTGACTATCAAAATTCTATATTTAAAGGTATAATTTGTATGTATGTTGAATTTCGATAGCTCATATTCAGATTTACACTCATTTTGATTTAAAATTTGAATTCA
This sequence comes from Echeveria elegans, assembly GCA_035048345.1. Classification (NCBI taxonomy): domain Eukaryota; kingdom Viridiplantae; phylum Streptophyta; class Magnoliopsida; order Saxifragales; family Crassulaceae; genus Echeveria; species Echeveria elegans. Next base: position 5,839 of record JAWWMW010001360.1, read on the forward strand.
TGAGATATGTTTACATTTGACTTTTAAGTAGTTAGTTTCTCTACTAGTAGGTGGTATGAGACAACTTTCCATAATAACATCGCAATTATACGTAAATCCGAACAGTTCTATTGACGATTAGTTGAAATCACATTTCATTTACCCATTATATAACCGTTAAATATAATCAATATCAATTCTTGGTATAATTGTAATATGATATACACATAATATCTTACTATTAATAAAACATATAGCTAGGGTTGGGTTGACGGTTATTGGGGCATGTCCACTTTTTCCTTTCGATTTTACCGCTTGGTTTGTTCACGGAGATTGGACAGGGGCTGACGGTTGGACTTTTAATTTAATCCGTCGAAAACTGCCAACTGATGTGAATATTGATCCATATTAATCTGTACTAATATCGAAAATCGCTTCTTCGACCACAACCGAAGAGCACAAGTTACAGTGTGCGTTGAGTACTAGTATCAGTTAATACGACATGTTTCAGAAATTGGATATGATGTTGTGCCAGCAGTACTTCACAGCTATGTAAAATTACGTTTTTTCATTAAAGGATTCAGACAATAATACACGAATTTAATAGTAAAACACAATACTTCACCTAACATCATTTCAAAACTACGTAGTAACATTTTAGCTTAAATTATTGTTCACAACACCGGATATGTGTCTGTGATGTTGTTTATATTAGATAAGTACTCAATATAATCTCTTTGTAGCGACTTAATTCATGGTAAATGCTCCAACCTTGTTGACTCGCTCCTAAGCTACTACTATGTTGTCTTGCGACTCCGCCTCTTAATTTTGACCCAAATACACTACCATATTACCATGAAACATCGTGATTAAAAAAAATCAAGCTAATAAACCAAAATTCTATATTTACTTATAAATTAGACATTCTAACAATTCTTCAAATACTCACTAGGAAAATATAAATATTTTCTTCAAATACTCGAGCAAAAAATTCTATAAAAGATTCAATTTTTTTTTTTTTTTGAAGTTGTAGATTCTTGTTTGGGGTGAGAAGACAACAAAGCATAAAACGAAGAATCTAAAATTCATCAGATTCTGAGGTGGAGTTTTACATATGAATATATAAAAAAAGTTTTGACGTTGTCAGGTGCAATAATGGCGTACTCAGTGATTCAAGAAAAGTAGCCAATGATGACCGGATCCTTCACCGGCCGACAGATCATGAGACAGACATATATGCCAATTTGAGCAATATTCAAACTGCAAATTGCTCAGTGTTTCTTCGTCTTCTTCCATTTTTTTAACACTTTTTTTGAATAATTTATAGAAAGTTGACATTTGATTTCCAATCCACATTTGCAAATTTGCTAGACCTAGACAACTCTCACTCTTTTCTAATTTGTTATAGAGAAAAATATTTGAAGAAAATAGTAATGATAATATATATGACCGACTAGTAGTGTCTTCAACCTGTGTAGACATAAATTACGCATTGTTGTTAAAGTGTCAAAATTGTGAAATTGAATATGGAACAGGGTAGCTGCAATTTGTAACTGTCTAAAAAAATTCATTTTTATGGAAAATTGATAATTGGTCAAATACAAAGGCAACTTTTTTGTAAAAATTTTGAATTACTTCTATCCATTGAAGAAACTCAAGCACCGGTAGGTAAAAAAAACACAATTTAGTATATTTAAGTTTGAGAAAAAAAGGTAATTAAGGAAATTTAATAACAAAAAACTACCCTTTTTTTTATCTAGACCCTTGATTCAAACTCAATCAACAGATCATACGTTTCATATTAAAATGTATTTTTTACCAGATTCCTGCTCTGAAAAAAATAAATTTAAATAATATATTTCTTAATAACTCAAAAACACAATTACAAATGATAAATTTAAATGACACTATGTTATAATTACCGTAAAGCAGGATGCACCGGCCATCAGTGCTAGTTGATTAGCCGAAGGATACACACGGTTTTAATAGATTAGCTAATCGAAGACTATGTCCTCCAGTTCATGAATTTCCAATTCGACCAAACTGTCTTATTATCTTTTCAATTTGGTAAACACTTGTGTTTTGTGTACTTATATTATAAATGTCTTTATCAAACTATATAATAATAGTGAACTATCTGAGAAAAAGATCGAACCTGTATCTCTAAAATGAACATATTGTTGAATGTATAAAATTTTATATTTGAAGAATTTTTCTTGGTATTTTTATAAATTTCAAAATAAATTAGGATTGCCGCCTAGACGGCCGTCATGCTGGCAAATTTTGAAAGCCTAATATGTCGATCACCCTGCCAATTTCGTGAATTTTGATGTCGACTAACAGGGGATTCACCTAGAGAAGTGAGTTGAGGTCGGTTGTGCCTCCAATAAAATTAATTTTAGCAATAAAAAGGATTACTAGCTATCTTTGCTCAGTAAAACCCGTGCTTTTGATGCAAGATGATAAACATTAACTATAAAATTGTAATAACATAAAGATAAATAAGAACATGTATTCAAAATGTAAGAAAATGACATTTAGTTAAAACAAATTCAATCTCCATGAACATTGATGTTGAAGGTGTATGGTGATGTTTTTTTTTATTATAATTTCCCAAAAGAGTGCTTACTAATTTGCTATGCATACATCGGTGTGACTGAAATGGAGTAAGAGTGCTTGCTAACTTTCTATGCATGCATCGGTGATGCAGTTTGTACACTCGATTAATATTGACAATCTAAAAATTCGCTAAATTTCTACATCTAAAGCTCTAACCTATTTGTGTACGAGCTGCTCAGGCTGTCAGAAAATAAAAAGTTTGCTTGAAACAAGACGCACCTGTTTGGATTTGTGAAGTTTCCATTTTTAGAATGCAATTGCTTGAGGATTGAACTCGCTAACCTCCATATGCAAGGATTTCCAAGCACTTCTGCATCTAATCAACTTTGTTTCTATTAGAGCTAAAAACTCCTTTGCCCATATGGTTCATTGCTACCATTTGTGGTTAGGTCCCATGGTGCTGAGAAACTGTTCACATATACTTGACAAATTGAATAACATTTACATGGAAAAAGCTATCATCTTTTAATGATGCCTGTCATTAACAATGCGGAATCAGCATCTTTAGTAACAAAGTGTTCTTAGAACTACATGCATAACAAAAATGGATACACCTGAACTTGATAAATAGCGCCCCTATCAATATTACTCTCTCGCTCCTCAATAATCTTCCTACTTTCTCATTTGAATGTCTCATAAAGTTCTTACTATTTCCTTTTATGACAATTAGTTCACTCTCAGAATACACTTCATTTCATACTTTATCTTATTTTTACTCTCACACTCTCATTATTCATTGATTATCGAAGATCAAAAAGGAGACGGAGGGAGTAGGAAGTTGTCAAATACCCAGAAATGTTTACGAAATAAGAAATCTTACCCAGAAATGTCTACGAGTTAACAGGCCTACTACTCCATCCGTCAAGGACACACCGCACTCACAATCGCATCACAGCAGAGATCGGTTTCCGTCGTTGACTCGGTCAAAAATGGAAATCAGATACTCAAACAGCAGCTTTGGATTTTCGTGTTGCACCGGTCGGGCCGGCGCGGCTTATAATTCCGGTCCGGTTTAATACCAACGGAATCCGTCTTTTGTCGCATGTGCTTGACGTGTCAATGGGTAGAACCACCGTATCAAATTCACGAAAACCACCAACACGACGTCGTAACGCCACATATCTCTCTCTACAACAAACGCTGCTCCAGCCGCAATAGTTATCACGCTTTCAGAGCTCCGACCTTTTTATTCACACAAAAAACGATGCTCAGATTGATCGCAAAATCAATCACTTCTTCAATCAACCGTCGCTACTCAAACAACCGATCGCTTTCAAATGGGTTTGGTTCGGTTTTTAACTTCATTGGGGTTTTTAATAAAGGTGGGATTTTTAGAAATTTCAGTAGCGAGCCGCGTGAATCGATGAATTACGATGTTGTGGTTGTTGGAGCTGGACCTGCTGGATTGGCTGCTGCTATTAGATTGAAGCAGATGTGTAGAGATAAGGATGTGGATTTTTCTGTTTGTGTTGTTGAAAAAGGAGCTGAAGTTGGTGAGTTTGTGTGTTTGGTTTTGCATTAAAATTTTCGCTCTTCTAGTTCAGTTCAACGCTTCGGGTTTCGTTTAAATACTCGTAATGCATCAAGAAAGTCATAAAGTTGATTTTTTTTGTGCAATTCAAAGTTGTTGTTTTCTCCTGATAGAGATCAGATTTGTTTTTTTGAGTTAAGTTTAGTAGTTGAATTTGATCCGATATGAGTTCGGTTCAATGCAGAGGGATTAGGCCTGGTATGTGGTTATATTGTGAGTTGAAAAAGTGCATGCTTTGCTCGCAGGGTCTCATATTCTTTCAGGAAATGTGTTTGAGCCTAGGGCGTTGAATGAGCTCTTACCACAGTGGAAACAAGAAGAGGTACTTGTGGATTTAATCTTTTAAATATGGGTGAATGCGGACAATTTCATTGTATCTTGTGCGTATTTCTGAATTTGCAACTGTAGATATTTTAGGATGCTGACGTATTGGAGTGTTTTGGTTGTGGGAGGGATTGATTAGTTATGCGAACAAATGCAGGCACCTATTACCGTTCCTGTTTCTTCTGACAAGTTTTGGATGCTTACGGAAAAGCGTGCTATTCCTCTTCCGTCTCCTTTTGATAACAAGGGGAACTATGTGATAAGGTGTGAGTCATGTTGACAACTTTGATGGGATTCGTGCGTTAGATTAACAATTTGTTAGAGGTTATATCTGATGCTTCTTTTTTGGGTTGCAGCCTAAGTCAACTAGTGAGATGGATGGGAATGAAAGCGGAAGAACTAGGAGTTGAAATATATCCTGGTTTTGCAGCCAGTGAGGTAAAATCATTAAGCACATTTTGAAGGTATTTTTCATATGTGATCTAACGGGCTCCTGGCTTGACCGTTGGGCAGATCTTGTATGATGCAGATGATAAGGTTGTTGGAATAGCAACCAATGATATGGGGATTGCGAAAGATGGTTCAAAGAGAGAAAATTTTCAGCGTGGGGTAGAACTGAAGGGTAAACAGTTCATCCTAATTCTTACCTCTCACGTTATGTTGCTAATATGCATACATACGCGTGTCATGTAGTGTTGAGAAGGTAATTTTAGTGATGAAAGCAATCAAATCGTTAGGCGCCCTTCCAAATTATGGACTTATGGTCCACAACTTTGTCAAATGAGATGAAATTTCTGAGTATCACATGAATGAACCAAAATCAAATAGACAGGATTGATGACAGACAAAATTATTGCTTAATACTACTGAATCCATTAGTGAATTTTACATGCAGGAAACATCACACTTTTTGCCGAAGGATGTAGAGGATCGTTATCAGAGGTTCCCAACAAGTCTACTCATTCCATATGCCAAAACTATTTCTGTTTCCATGCAGTTGTGAGTGAAACACTTGAATTTACTTTCAGAACGTGATGAAAAAATACAACCTCAGAGAGAAGGTGAAGGCGCAACATCAGACTTATGCTCTAGGGATCAAAGAGGTAGATAACATTCTTGCGGTTGAATGAGCTATTTGTAGAATTCTACGTAATGCTTATGATTTCTAAAAGCAAAAAGGTATGTTATGGAGTTGATATGGATAGTCTTTAGGGTACGTTTGTTGAATGATACGAATTCTCAGTGCAATTTTTAGCTACTTAGTACATGTTATAAGTATTTTTTTTTCTCCATAGGTATGGGAAGTTGAGGAAGGAAAGCATGAACCTGGTTCCGTTATCCACACAATAGGTTGGCCCTTGGACAGCATGACCTACGGTGGATCTTTTTTGTACCACATGAACGACCGACAGGTCTTTCTTTTCTTTTTTCTTTTTCTAATACTGATCAAGTTTGGTTTCACTGACATAAGGTGCACTTCTTTATTCACAGTGATGCTCTTTCATAGAGAAGATAATACTAGAAAATAATTAAAAATATCACTTGTTTGATTTTGATGAAATATTAACAAATGCTTTTGCATCCGTGCAAAAACTTTCAGGTTTCCATCGGACTTGTGGTTGCTTTGAATTATCACAATCCTTTTTTGAGCCCATATGATGAGTTCCAGGTATGAGTGTATCTATGCATGTGTTCCATTCTTATGCAATTACTTTCTCTTACATATTAAAAAACGGTAGTTTTCTCTTATGCGACTTGTACTCTTCCTACTTCTTAATCTACTTTTATCTGTTGTGCTACATGTTATAGAAATTTAAACAACATCCGGCTATTAAGCCTCTTTTAGAAGGGGGGACTTGCATTCAATATGGTGCCCGGTCGCTAAATGAAGGTGGATTCCAGGTGCATGTTTTTTATAATACATAAAAATACCAAGTTACCAACTTACTCCTTTTCATTAATAGCAGAGTGTAACATTAAATTGTTTTGCGCTCTTGTCAATATCAGTCAACCAACTTACTCCTTTTCATTAATAGCAGAGTGTAACATTAAATTGTTTTGCGCTCTTGTCAATATCAGTCAATACCATATCCAATATTTCCCGGAGGTGCACTCATTGGATGTTCAGCTGGCTTTTTGAATGTCCCAAAAATAAAGGGATCTCACACTGCCATGAAATCTGGTAAAAGTTATTTGGTTTTTGTCGATTGTGTACAAATCCAACCTCCACTTCACTAGCAGCGTCTCATCCTCCTGAGCTGCTAAGTGAACTACATAAACTAATCAATGGTCCACAATTTTGTTTAGGAATGCTTGCGGCAGAAGCAGCTTTTGGTGTACTCCATGAAGGATTAGACATGAACATTTACTGGGATAAGTTAAAGACGTCTTGGGTATGGCAAGAACTCTACAAATCTAGAAATTATCGACCAGTAAGTAATCTGTGCTCTCTTCCTTCCACGTGGTTGTACTTCTTCTTTTCTAAATTCAGATCTACTCAACTCTGAACTATCTAGGCCTCCTGTCGATGCTTAATAATATTTTCAGCGCCGATTTCTTATCGTACCTTTAATATTTACATGCATAGCAATTGTTTAAAAGTCTATAGTTTTGCTGCTTGTAGGCATTTGAATATGGACTTTATCCGGGACTGGCCTTAAGTGCAGTCGAGCAGTAAGATCTTAAACCAGCTTAAACCATTATCGAATTCTCAGTTAATGATTTAGAGCCATTGTATAGTATTATTATGCGTTCTGTGATTTGCAGTTATATTTTGAAGGGTCGATCCCCATTGACGCTGAAACATGGAAAGCCTGATCATGAATCAACACATGTGAGAACTCCTGCCTACTATAGGTTATCTTTGTACATGGGGAATCAAATAGTTTTATCACTGTGACTCTATGGAATAAGTTGTTAAAAAATTGACCACCGGATTGGGCAGAGTAGTTATATAATTTGAAGTTGTTTCTCATTAACTTTCTCGTAATCAATTTATGATAAAATAAATAACTGCGGCATATTGTTTCTCGTTATGTAGGTCATAGAGCTGCACTCCCCAATCCAGTACCCTAAACCAGACGGGGTTGTATCATTTGATGTGCCTACTTCTCTGTACAGGTGTCCGTGATGCTTCCATAACATCATATCTTTCATTGTCATTGTACATCACCGCTGTATTTGTTTGTGGCTTGTTGTTCTTTATTTCTTTTTTTTTTCTTGCAATCCCAGGAGTAATACAAATCATGAGCATGATCAACCACCTCATCTTCGGTTAAGGGATCCTAAGATACCTGAACTTGTAAACTTGCCGTACTATGATGGACCTGAGACGCGATATTGCCCAGCAAGAGTATACGAGTAAGATACATTCTCTACCGTGGCCTGTTTTTTGACCATTTTATTGATTAACCGTGGATAATAATATTTGAGACAATATAGGTATGTGACAGATGAACAAGGGAAGCAAACGCTTCACATCAACGCTCAAAACTGCCTCCACTGCAAGGTGAGTTGTGAAACATTTCCATGGTACATAAATACAATACAACACCTTGAATTTGAAGTATGTGATTAATCAGGGTGTGGAATATTCTACAGGCTTGTGACATAAAAGACCCAAAGCAAAACATCGAATGGACCGTTCCGGAAGGTGGAGGAGGGCCAGGATACACAGTCATGTAAAATTTGTGCTGCATCTCTGTACTGAAGTCCCAAATTCTCAAGGTCATTAGGAGAAATGTCTAAATCAATGAAAATTTCAATGTAAAAATATTGATCAATAAAATTTTCTAGTCGAACATCTGATGAAAAATATTAATTGAATATCTTTGTACATAAATGTATAGATAATTCAATGGTAAGAAACAAATTGTAGAATACAACTGAGACATGAAAAAGCATACACTACATTCTAAGCTGGCCTATGACCTGTGAATCCATAACAATCTTACATCACAAGACCACATCTAAGTCTAACACTCAACAACATTCATGAATTTGACATCTATTTGAGATGAATCACTTTCTTATTCTTTCATCGGTTGGGTGGGTTCCGATGCATTGTCATTTTGGCCTGGTGACGGCATACCACTCCTAGCTCTTAGTTCCCCAGTTTTTTGCTGCTGGTCAAGTTGTTGTTGATGGAGTTTTTGTTGTTGCTGACGCTGAAGCAATTGATGCTGTTGGAATTGATGATGTTGTTGTTGCTGCTTCTGGGAATGGATTTGTAGCTGCTGGAACTGCTGAGCGGTCATCAGAGTGTGCATAGATTGGTTGTTGCTAGGGTAATGTGGCTGGTTGCCTCCAAAAGCAGGGTAGTTCATCGTGGGTCCTCCGTTGGGAATTGCTTGTCCAGTCAACACTTTCAAATGCTGAATCTCTTCTTTGAGTGCATCATTCAGGGCTGTCAATGGGAAAAATACAGTGTCAGGCATCACAAAACGTATTACATACATAGCATGCGTACTCTCAGTCACAAAATTTCTATTGCAAAAAAAATTCACAGATCATATAACTAATCAACCAATAAAACCATTGCATTGGCCACAAACGATACAATGATTTGTCACTGGAAGCTTATAAAAACAAAAAGGAACAAAAAAAGTTTAAAGAAACATAAGTGACTTGATGGAAGCCACAATAAATATCTGTAATGTTTAAACATAACGTGCAGTATAGGAAAAGTAAAGTGGCATGCCAATACTTACTGTCTTGCAAGTGAACTTGCTGTTCCATTGTTTGCAACCGCAACTTCAACTCACTATTTTCAGCAGTCAAACTGTTTGTATCTCTCTGCTCGTCACAAACCAAACAAGTCAAAATGATCCAAAACAAACACCACAAAACATTTGAGAGTTTTAGGAACGAAAAGGAATAGTAGTCTTTCTACCTGCAATAATGCCAACTGAGCTGACAGTGATGTTGCATCAGTTTGTAGCACCTGTACTTTCCTTTCAAGTTCAGCTATGTATCTCATTTTCCTTTCTTTTGACCTTGCAGCTGATTGCCTATTGGCCCAAATCCTATGAATAGAACACAGAAAATATATTGAGTACATTTTTCTATTAACCAATTGCAAATTCAAAGTGTCTGACTATGGTGAATGGGAATCTAAATTGAGTAATGCCCATATTACTAGTTCCTAGCTATGAGCTGACAAATTGGTAGTGACCAGCAGCCATTATCCAGTAATCCAAATTTTGTGCAAATAGTGAATCACACCAATATTTACGTCCTACTACAACATAATACTGTCATTTTCTGATGATGACCTTATCTACTCATATTCAGATAATCTGCCTGATGATTAATGATCATCTTGTCTCGTTGGATTCGCCTGTACAAAATCTCTACATTTCACCAGCTACAACTTTAACTGAGAGCCACGCAGATTGAGCTACTAAAAGAAAGAAAATGTGATAAACCTACATTTCTAACATTCAAGCAAGAGCCAATTAAAAAAATATTGCTAACTATATTTTGCTGATTCAATCATGCAGTGTGCAATTTTAATTTCCGAATACCAAAAAGGAGGTTAAAAACACAGATATATATTGCCTATTGTTCACAAACTTTACGAAAAGCAACGACCAGACAGCTCATGGATAAATCTGATCCCAATATGCAAAATGTTTATCGGTCACCAAGTTCTGAATTTCTTGTTTAAAAGCACATGACGAATATGTCTACGCAAATTAATTTTCTAAATTCGTTGTCCGACAACACCAATATCAGGCATCCCAAGTTGCTAACAGAAATATAAATATCGCTACGCTAAGAAACCTATCACACAAAAAGTTTAAACTTTCCACAAAAAGAAATTGAAAAATCAAGATTTATTCGATTAAAGGGCGTACCTTTTTGCTCGTTTTGGGTCAATCAGAGCGAGTTCTGCTAGCTTAGCCGCAGATATTGCTTTCTTAGAGTCTGTCGCAGATGCCTCCTCAGATGCCGACATGAGCATCTCCTCCTTGATGGTTGATGACCCATCCATAGATTGACTGTGCTGGTGCCTCACTCTAGGCCATTCACCAGACGTACCTACCAGATTTCCTGATTGATTTGTTCCAGTAACTGTTGCAGGAGTTGTAGTATTCATCGAATCACTCATAGGAAAAGAAGAAGTTGCTGACGAAGAGTTGAATTTCTCCATATCAAGATACATAGAAAACAAATCTTCTTCAGTGTCGTCAGAAAATGAAGGTCCATCCATGAGACCAACCACACCAAGATCACTATCAAAATTAATATCATCAGGAAGAGTTAAAATCTCCGAATGTGCACGACGATGTCCCAACTTCTTTGGCGGATAGTCTGGCATCTGGCTAATATCCTGACTAAATCTCCCAGAATCCGACGACATCCCATGACCAAATCGCCCTGAATCCAACCCACTTCCACCTCCCAAAGGAGGAAACGCAGACGAAGAACCCTCCGAACTCATATTAAACACATCCACGCCCATTGAATACGATGGAAAACGACCCGAGGGTGGCAGTTGCCCACCGCCCCCGCCCCGGCTAGGTAATTTATCCTTGTCCATTCACAAAACTCTCCCCACACCTCTCCAATCACCAACCAAATCCAACCTTTTCAATACTTCACATACTACAACAACCTCTAATTCCTATAAACACAGCAGCGACCACAGCAACAACTTCTCCTGCAAAAAAATTAGGGCTACAAATTCAGAAACCCTAGAAATCAGAAAAATTCAGCTAGCAAAAAAAATCGATCAATTAACTAATGAATTAATGATGATTTGAATTGGAAAACGCGAGTGAATTAATTGCAGAATCGAGGGATTTGACCTTACCGGAATCCGGAGTGAAATTGCGAAACGAGCGTCAGAGCAGATCTGGAGGAAAGGCGAAGAAGCCTCTCCAACACAACAACAACAACGAAGAGTGAGAAGAGAAGAGAGTATGTGCAAATTGCAAATTGCAAATTGCAAATTGCAAACTGCGAAATGTTGAGATGCGAGAGAATTTATTCCAAAAAAAATCATTTTTTATTTGTTACTCCCTCCTCCCTCCGATCCATATTTTTTTTACAATTTGTTTTTTTGATGCGCCTGAGAAAAAAATTTCATACATTTATATTCTTTTTTTCAATCTATTTATTTTCTATTTATTCTCTTTTCTACTCTTATCGATTATATAATAGAATAGGATGTCCTCGACTACACATATACCGACGACTTTTTTCGTCACTAAAATTATAAAATTTATTGCTAAAATACGTCACAGTCCAAAACACTCAGGTCCAAAACACTTTTATCCCACATCGCTTAAACTACTTCACGAACTAAAAAATCTACTCTATATAAACCATGTTCATAC